>PVKM010047730.1:0-11368 GCA_004027735.1 Carollia perspicillata
ATGCACACTTTAAATACCAGAATGCTATATATTGCTGATAGAATTTTAAATTTAATAGTCCAGTAGAGTTCACACTTTTTCTAATACCATAGAATTTCAAATCTGTGAGATTGCTGATTACCTCCTTTAAAATGCATTTTCCACCAAATTTCAAAATAGTTGGCTCCTGAAAACTTAAAAAGAGTATGGGGAAGTTTGCCTTTCTCTTCCAGCATTCTCAGGTATAATATGTAAGATTTTATGTCCAGATCTAGAATTAACCACATTATTCAGAAAAGGAACCTAATTTCCTTCAGATAATTTCTTATGTTTCTTTTCTTTACCAGAGCTATATAAGACTATAGGACTTCCCATTTCAGTCCCAATAGTCTGAATTTTCAACTAACATATAAATGCAAGAATCCAAGTCCAATGAAACAAATGCCATAATGATGCATCTTGGGTTTTTGACTACTGAATTATGTATTCAACAGTTGTTATTACTATCATAGTGCAAAGCATTAAGTTCACTGCTAGAGACCCAGTAATCATCTTGTTCTTTCCCTCATGCAATGGATAGTGTTGTGGGAGGTAGTTTCGGGTAGAAAACATCTTTTTCAATTGGAAACACTTTTGTCATTTAGTCCAAAATTACTGATTCTTTTTTTATACTGCATATTGTCTTATGATACTTTTAAATTTGAATTTATTAGGGTGAAATTGGTTCAGGAAACCATACAGGTTTCAAGTGTACAGCTCAACAAAACATCATCTGCACGGTGCGTCCTGTGCCTATTGCCCAAAGCAAAGGCCCTTTCCAGCCCCGTTTATCCTTCTTTTGCCCACCTCCACCTATCCCCACCCCCTTTCCTCTGGCTGCCACCACACTGTTGTCTTCATCTAAGTGTTATATATGTGCTTTTTGCTTAATCCCTTCACCTTCTTTCATCCAGCGCCCCCAACCCCTTCCCCTGTGACAGCTGTCAGTCTGTTCTATGTATGCATGCCTCTGTTTCTATTTTGTTCATTAGATTCCACATACAAGTGACAGCATATGGTATTTGTCTCTCTCTGACTCTCTTATTTCACTTAGCTTAATAATCTCCAGGTCCATTCATTCTATCACAAAAGGTAAGAGTTTCTTCTTTTTATGGCTGAGTAGTATTCCATTGGGTAAATGTACCACAGCTTTTTTATCCACTCATCTACTGATAGGCACTTGGTCTGTTTCCAGATCTTGGCTATTGTAACAATGTTACAATATACATAGGGGTGCATATATTCTTTTGAATTAGTGTTTGGGGTTTCTTGAGATATATTTCCAGAAGTGGGATCACTGGGTAAAAAGGCAGTTCCATTTTTTATTTTTTTGAGGTATCTCCATACTGCTTTCCAAGGTGGCTGCACCAATCTGCATTCCCACCAATGGTGCATGAGGGTTCCCTTTTCTCCTCATCCTCACCAATACTTGTTGTTTGTTAATTTATTGATATAGCCATTCTGCCAGGTATAAGGTGATAGCTCATTATAGTTTTAATTTGCATCTCTCTAATGATTAGTGATGCTGAGCATTTTTTCATATGTCTATTAGCCATCTGTATGTCCTCTTTGGAGAAGTGTCTATTTAGGTCCTTTGCCCATTTTTAATTGGGTTATTTGTCTTCTTGGTGTTGAGTTGTGTAAGTTCTGTATATATGATTATTGTGGAAATTAACACCTTATCAGATGTATCATTGGCAAATACATTCTCCCTTCAGTAGATTCCCTTTTCCTTTTGTTGATGGTTTCTTTTGCTGAACAAAAGCTTTTCAGTTTGATTTGTTTTTTTTTCCCTTCAGTTGCTGCTCCTACTCTGGACATTCTCTCCCATAACAAATTTGCCCCTATTAGGATAACTGTTTATCACTCAGTAAACTCTTTGTTTTTGACGAATTAACTATGCAATGTTTTTTTTGTTTATTCCTGTAACCATTTGGTTTACAATGCATATATTCTTTTGTCATTGTTGTAGAGGCATAACTGACATATAACATTATATTAGCTTCACATGTACAACATGATGATTTCATCTTTGTATATATTGTGAAATGATCACAGTAAGTCTAGTTAACTTTTGTCACCATATATAATTACACATGTTTTTCTTGTGATAAGAACTTTTAAGATACTTTCTTACCAACTTTAAAATATACAATACAGTGTCACTAACTAGAGTCACCATGCTGTACATTACATCCCAGCATTTACTTCTAGCTGAAGTGTGTACCTTTTGACCCCCTTCACCCATATCACTCACCCCTCATCACTCTTCTCTGGCAACCACCAACCTGTTGAAGAGAGAGAGATTCTTGAACCAATTTGTTTTTAATACTATTAGTGTCTTGATACATCTATTGAATTAACTAAATATACATTCATGTGCAGTTTTTAATTATTTCTCAAAGGCAAGTGTAAGCACTACTGAGCTTTTAAGATTCCTGATGTCTTTTTTCATTTTTCCTTTGATTTTTCCCAAAGACTTGGAGTATCATTAGGATGCTCCATGACAGCATTACAACTGTCATATATCCAATAATTTAGCTAAAGTCAAAACTCAAAGGAATATATTGCTTTTGTTAAAAAGCATTTTAGGTTAAAATCCAGACTCAGATAGGTATAAAAGTGAAAAGGTATTGGTGGTTGTAGCCTCTACAGTTTCAAACCTCTTCCTACTCTGCCCTACAGAGATAGGAAACTTCTGTTCTCTTTCACGTGTTAGATTCTTGTAGAGTTGATCCCTGACTAGAATGCAATTTGAAGTTTACTTGTAGGACTGGAGGCTCTGTAGAAACCTTTTTACCAACTTTTGCAAAGTGAAATCTAGAAGCTTCTAGCCATCATTAGAGCTGGGAGAGTCATTTGCTACATACAGAAGCAGGAAGACACTTTTGTGGCAACAAAATCAGGTTGGGAAGTCAATGGTAATTCATAGATTTCATGTGGCCCGATTGAGAACTTAAGTTATTATATTTCCTTTGATCAACTTATATGCAAATAGCACTGACATGCTAACACAAAAAATGCCAATTGATACTTAAGTTGTCACAGAGACCAAGATATAAAATGAACTGAAGTTCATTGAAGTTTATGAAGTTCACTGATATGAGCATTTAAAAGAAATGCTTGTTACTACTTTTTAATCTGAGAATGTTGTCAATTATGAAAATGACCACAAATTCTGTATTAACGGTAATGTTATAGATTTTTTCATCTGAAGTGGGTTGCTTTGGTGAATGGGATATTAGCAAAAGTGATTGAGGAGACTCTTAAACAGTGCCTGCACAGCGGGCTTGCCCTCTTGCTGCTTTTAGCATTAGTATCTATGGGAAGAAGCATAGACCACCTGCTAGATGGTGAGAGACACATGGTCCCATCAACAGCCAACTGCCAGACCTATGAGTGAGGCCATCTAAAACCAGCAGCCCCAAGGTGACCCTTGAGCTTACCTAAAGGCATGAGCCAACATAGCTGAGATCGGCTGAACCTGACCCGAAACAGCAGAATAGGAAGGAAAACCAATTATTGAGCTAATGAAATGATTTTTGGGAGCTAGATAAATGGTTGTTGCATTCAGCCACTGAGTTTCGGGGTGGTTTGTTAAACAGCAAGGGTTAACTGACAGGATGTGAAAGTAATGTGCCTTTAAAACAGATGTGGCTAAATATCACCAACCTTCAATTACCAGAATCTGATGAGAGAAAAACTGTATACAGATGGGAGAAACTGAGGAGGAAGAGTTTCTATTTAAGTTCATCTTTAATTCAAATTATGTCACACTTCTACCAGATTACTAGCTTTCCTTCCAATGCAGACTATTTGAAGTGACAGCCCAGAAACAAATCTGAAAAATTCTAATGTTTCTTTCCCTTATATTGGCCCATTTTGCCTTTAGTTTAAAGTTCAGATCAAGCCCTGGCCTTTGTGGCTCAGTTGGTTGGAGTGTTGTCTCATAACTGAAAGGTTGAGGGTTCCATTCCTGACAGAGCATGTGCCTGGGTTGCTGGTTCAATTCCTGGTCTTGGAACATGTGGGAAGCAGCCAGTTAATATTTCTCACATTCGTGTTTCTCTCTCTCTGTCTCTCTCTCTCCTCTGTCTAAAGCAATGAAAAAAGAATATGTCCTCCTGAGTATAAAAATAAATAAATAAGTTCAGATCAAAAGAAGAGTTGGATTGGGTTGACATGTTTGGATAAGGCCTAAGAAATGTATTTTTGAAACTTCAAGTATTTCATGTTTTCACAAAATTAATCTTTACAGTCATATAAATAAGTGTTTTTTAAGTAAGTTACAAATTAGGAATGAAACATTTATATAAAAACTTGCTATTTCTCTTAGCTCTTGTGTTTTGAGGGACAACATATTTTCTTCTCCTTTTAAAATAATAAGCCCATAATTGTACTTTTAGATATATGACAAGATGGCGCCAAATTTAAAGTTGTTGTAACCAAGTACTAATCATAATATGTCTAATCAAAACTGTAATAATGTTATCTTGTTAATAGCATATGAGCTAAACTTTCAACTAATATGCTTATCTCCCCTGAAGTCACAATACATCATTTAACTGTTATTCCCCGTTACGTCATGGTCAGAGAACCCTTCCTTACCGCAGCCTGTTTACAACTTCAGTCTATTTCAGTTTACTGGGGGTTATCACAGAGCTGTGCTCCCTTCTTTGTGGGTTTTTAAAAAATGAGTATTTGTACTTTTATTGACTATCTGTCTTCATTTAATTGTAAGCTCCTTGGGGGCAAAGAGTAAACATCTTTGGACTTGTCATTCTATTTTCAGCATGGAATTCAGTGTCTGGCATCTATTATTCATCAAACAAATATTTGTTGAAAAATAAATTACTGAGACATAGGTTTTTTGGGGTGCATAAGCTCTTAGTTTAAATGGTAACAGCGATAGTGCAGAGGTGAATTTATTTCTGTCCAAGACAACAGCTGAGGTGCTCAACAGAAAAAAGGTTTGGTAGAAATGAAAAACAGAACCACCTGGTAGAACCAAAGCTTCGACATCCACCAAGAAAGATGGGTTTAGAGAGGGAGTTAGGACACCAACCGCACAGGGCCCTCTAGGTCATTTTGGAATTTTGTTCTAGGTGCAATGGGAGAGACCACAAGGTTTAAAAGATGGTTAATAATGTAATATACCATAGGTTAAGATCACACTTGCAACTGTGCAGGAAGTGGAGTGGAAGTGGGCAGGAGTGGGAGCTGGAAGTAGTTCAGGAGCTCTAAAGTAGCAAAGATTTTGACCTTTTGTAGGTTCGTTCTGTATATATGAATACAGAATGAACAAAGTAGATGAATTAGTGATATTTTCTGAAGAATGATTAGGATGTGTTTGATTGATAAAAGAGGAATCAGATATTTCCCAAATTTCTGTCCTGAGCTACAAAATACGTGGTGTTCCATTTACTGACATGCAGAAAGCCTATGGATGGGAGTGGGGGGCAGAAATGGATTGGTAGAAGGGTGGAGAAAACACAAGTCTCTGAAACATGTAAATGATGCTTTAAAAGTGAAAAACTGGGAATTGGTATACCAAGGAAGAGCTATTCAAAAGAAAGCTAGAAGGGCTTTATAAATGTCAAATAAGTAGATTTTAAAACACAAAATATTATCAGAGAAAAAGAGACATTTATGATGCTAAAGAGGTCAATTCATCAAAGACATAGTAATCCTGAATGTGTCTGTATCAAATAACAGAGCTTCGCATCACAAGAAACAAAGATTACTAAAAATGAAAGGAGAAACAGATCAGTCTGCTCTCTGTTCCTGGTTAGGCTGATAGAGGAAATCAATAATGATGTAGAAGAGTTGAGCAAAACCATCATTTTCTGTGACCTGCTTGAATACTTCATATAACAAGAGAACATTCACCAGGCAAAACCATATGCTGGGCCATAAAATGTATCAACAGACTGAGGAGGATTAAAAAACCATGCCAAAGTATGATCTCTGACCACTAAGAAATTATAAACCAGAACTCAGTAACAGAAAAGCATCTGGACAGTATCTGGAGTATTTGGAAGTTATATGAGACACTTATAATAATCCATATTTCAAAGAAGAAATCACAAGGGAAATTAGAAAATATTTTGAACTCACTGCAAATGAAATCACTACTAGTGATAGCATGCAGTTAAGCAATAACCAGAGGGAATTTTTTGTACTAAATCCTTATATTAGAAAATCAGTATCAAAATAATGGTCTACGCTACTACCCAAGGGACTATATTGCAAGATGGGAAAATTAAATGCAAAGCAAGCAGAAGGAAGTAAATAATAATAATAAATCAAGAACTAGATGAAATAAAAACAGGGAAAAAAGAAAACCAAAAGGCAATTCTTTGAAATGATTAATAAAATTGGCAAATCTTTAGCCCAACTGATCAGAAAATAGAGAAGAAAGAAATTAATAATATCAGGAAAAAGAGATGGGTTTCACAGCATATTCACTGATAATTTCTGCTAGACATTTAGGGGAAAAATATTTCCAGTACTATGAAAAGTCTTCCAGAAAAAAAAGAAAAAAATATAATACTCCCAGCCTTATTTTATGAGGTCAACATTATCCTGCTATCAAAACCAGACAGACACTACAAGAAAACTATGGAACAATATCTCTCAAAAATCCATAAGAAAATTTTAGCAAATACTAAATACCATCCTGCAACATATATAAAAAGGTAATATAGAATGACGAAGTGGGTTTCAGTCCAAGAATGGAAGGTTTAATTCAACATTCAGAAGTCAATGTAATTGGTAAAACTAACAGATAATTATATTAGTAAATACAATAAAGTATTTAACAAAATCTAAGATACCAGCAGTGAATGAGGGGTTCTTTTTCTCTACAACCTCTCCAACACTTGTTATTACCTATCTTGTTGATAATAGCCATTCCAACAGGTGCAGCATGGTATCACATTGTAGTTTTGATTTGCATTTCCTAAGTTGAACATATTTTCATCAATCTGTTGGCCATTTTTATGTCTCCATGGGAGAGGTGTCTGTTAAGGTATTCTGTCTATTATTTAATTGGATTTTTGTATAAGTTGTTTATATATTTTAGATATTAACCCTTTGTAGGAGCTATTGTTTGCAAATATTATCTCCCATTTGGGTGGTTGTCTTTTTGTTTTGTTGTCAGTTTCTTTTGCTCTGCAGAACCTTTTTAGTTTGATAGAGTCTTATTCACTTATTGTTGGTGACAGGAGATGATTTGACTTTGGGTGGTGGGAACATAATGCAATATGTAGATCATGTATCATAGAAATATACATATAAAATTTGAAACCTATATGATTTTATTAACCATTGTCACCCCACTAAATTTAGTTTAAAAAATCCAAAACAAAAGCTTTTACCAAATAAAAAGAAACCCTCACCCTCATAAAGGACATACATGTTCAGAAAGCTTGTCGTTCACATTAGATCTAACAATGAAAAATCAAACTTTCTCCTTAAGTTTAGATACAAGGCATGGTTGTCCACACTCCTGGCTTTTATTTAACATTTGACTCGAGGTCCTTGGCAGTACAGTAAAACAGGAAGAGAAATAAAAGGAATACGGACTGAAATGAAGAAGTGAAGCTGTCTTAATCAGAAAAGACTTGAAAGTCTGAACTAATAAATGAGTTCAGCAAATTTGCAGGAAACACAAAAATCAACTGTATTTCTGTATGCTAACAACAAACAATTGAAAATTAAAATGCAAAAAGCAATGGAATTTCTAATATCATACATAATAAACAAGAATAAATTTAATACAATATACTCAGAATTTTAAGGCCAAAAACTACAAAACATAACTGGGATTAATTTAAAAATAAATAAGTCCAGAGATATCCCAAGTTAATAGATCAGAAAACTCAATATTGTTAAGATTTCATTATAGCCAAGGGGATCATAGTTTAGGCATAATCTGAAAATTCCATAAAATATCTTAGTAGATTGACTATTTGATTCTGTAACACACATGAGATCACAAAAAAGGGAGAAGGATAAAACCAATTTTAAAATAGAAGACAATGTTGAACTTACAGCACTTGGTTTCACATCTTATCATAAACTATATCAGTACATTATATGTTACATTAATCAAGGCAATGTGATGTTTAAGCAAAAATATTTATGTAGCTCAATGGAAAAAAGAGAAAATTCATCAAAATATTGTGAATTGACTTTTGACAGAGGAACCAGAGTATTTCAATACAGAAATGCTGGGAGTTTTTTATTTGTTAATTTTTGTTTGTTTGTTTGTTTTTAAAATAGTGCAAAAAAACAATTGGGTATTCACATAAAAAATCAATCATTATCACATATTGTACACAAAACTAATTCAATCTGGCTTATAGACCTATACTTAGACCTGTGCTCTACAACACGTAGGGGGAAAAAAGAGAACATTTTTGTGAATTTGGGTGCAGCAAAAAGCACATGTCATAAAATGGAAAAAAATGATAAATTGGACTTGTAAAAATTAAAATATATTGCTTTTCAAAATGCACTACTTAGAAAATTTAAAAACAAGCCAAAGACTGAGAGAACATATTTGTAAAACATGATAAAAAATCGGTATCTATTATATTTAAGAACTCTTAGAACTTAAAAAGACAAACAACCTGATTTGTAAAAATGTCATCATTTTAAATATCATTAGTGAAGATATAGGAATGGCAAATAGGCTCATGATTAGATACATACTCAACATCATTAGTAATTAGAGAAATGGAAATGAAAATTGCAAATAAAATCATTTTATATTCACCAGGATGGCTAAAATGAGAAAGAAAAGACTGGATGGAGGTGCAGGTGGACACACTGTGCCTCCTCGAACAATCAAAATTAAGGACAACAAAAATTTAGAAACAAAAAAACAACCAACAGACAGAAAATTGAACTATATGGAGGTCCGACAGCCATTCATCCAGACTGGTAAGAGGGGTGGAGTCGGTGGCCAGTGGAGAGGGGTCATGGCAGGAAAAAGCGGCAGTTGGCAGACCCCAGGCTCGGGGAGACAACAACAGACGCAGTGAGGCGCACAAGGCGGCTGGCTGACTTTGGTCACACATTCACACACAGATACAACCAGGTAAAAATGGGCAGTGAGACAGACCACACAACCCAGGGCCCCAATGCCAGGAAATAAAGCCTAAAAGGACTAATTGAAAACACTTGTGGGGGTTGAGGTGCTAGGAGAGACTCCCAGCCTCACAGGAGAGTTTGTTGGAGAGACCCACAGGGTCCTAGAATGTACACAAGCCCACCCACCTGGGAACCAGCACCAGAAGGGCCTAGTTTGCTTGGGGGTAGTGGCAGAGGAACTGCAAATCCACGAGAGAGAGGAGCAAGCACATTGTTCCCTCTCTGACCCTGCCCCCACATACAGCATCACAACCCAGCAACTGGGTTGCCCCACCCTGGTGAATACCTAAGGCTCCACCTCTCACTACATAACAGGGGTGACCAGATCCCCCCAAAAATGGCTCAAATGCAAGAACAAATCAAAGCCCCAGAGCCAATAACATCTAAGTGACCAAGAGATAGCCAACCTATCAGATGCACAGTTCAAAGCATTGGTGATCAGGATGCTCACAGAAGTGGTTGATTTTGGTTGCAAATTAGATGAAAAAATGAAGGCTACACTAAGTGAAATGAAGGAAAATGCACAGGGAACCAATAGTGATGGAAAGAAAACTGGGACTCAAATCAATGGACTGGACCAGAAGGAAGAAAGAAACAACCAAACAGAAAAAAATGAAGAAACAAGAATTCAAAAAAAAAAATGTAGAGAGGCTTAGGAACCTCCAGGATATCTTTATACATTCCAACATCTGAATTATAGGGGTACCAGAAGGGGAAGAGGAAGAGCAACAAGTGGAAAACTTATTTGAACAAATAATAAAGAAGAACTTCCCTAATTTGGCAAAGGAAATAGACTTCCAGGAAGTCCAGGAAGCTCAGAGAGTCCCAAAGAAGTTGGACCCAAGGAGAAACACACTGAGGCACATCATCATTACATTAACCAAGATTAAAATGAAGGAGAGAATCCTAGAAACAGCAAGAGATAAGGGAACAATCACCTACAAAAGAGTTCCCATTAGGACTATCAGCTGATTTCTCAAAAGAGACTTTACAGGCAAGAAGGGGCTAGAAAGAAGTATTTCAAGTCATGAAAGGCAAGGACCTATATCCAAGACTACTCTATCCAGGAAAGCTATCATTTAGAATGGAAGGGCAGATAAAGTGCTTCTCAGATAAGGTCAAGTTAAGGGATTTCATCATCACCAAGCCCTTATTATATGAAATGTTAAAGGGACTTATCTAAGAAAAAGAAGATCAGAATATGAACAATATGAATAGTAAAAAGATAGCAAACTCACAGTTATTAACAACCACACCTAAAGCAAAAGCAAACCAAGCAAACAACTAAAACAGGAACAGAAACACAGAAATGGAGATCACATGGAAGGTTAGCAACAGGGGAGTGGGAGGAGGAGAAGGGGACAGATAATAAGTAGCATAGACCATAGGGAGATAATAGACAGGGGGAGGGCAAGCATTGTATGGGAAATGTAGAAGCTAAAGAACTTGTAACACATGGACATGAACTAAAGGGGGGAACGTGGGTGGGAGGAGGTTTGCAGGGTGGAGGGGAATGAAGGGGGAAAATGGGACAACTGTAATAGCATAATCAATAAAATATATTAAAAAAAGAAAAAGAAAAGACTGACAATAACAAATGCTGATAAGGATGAAGTATGAGGGGGCTCCGCCAGCAGGGCCCCCCTCCCATCCACCACGGATGAACATAATGCTACCAAGACATGATTTGCTTGGGGAGGGAAGGTGACTAGCTTCTGTCAAGGGAGAAGGGCCCAGAGTCCTGTCCTCAATGGCTTTTTATTAGGTTCCTAACACACAGGGATACAGGTAAAGTTCGTCAATCAATGTCAGGCAGCAAGGATCAAACAATAGATAACATTTCAAAGAAATCTGAGGGCTTAATCTGAGTCAATGTCTGTCAGGTAAGAGGGTTGCAAAAACTTTAGGAGACATACTCATTTCCTGCCTGGACCCTTATCATATGGATGAAAGCACTCTTAGCAAAGCAGACTTCACAGGACTTTACGAAATCTTTGTTATGCCCGATTACCCTGGAACCCGCTCTAGCTGGCAGAGGGCTGCACCCCCTCCCCATCATAGATTCAGGCTTAAGTGGATTAGAGCCAGGAAGCGCTTCTCCCAGAGGAAAAGGGGACTTGGGCTATGTCAAAATAGCTAGGGGGGTTGAGGGTCTTTTGCCCTCACTTGCTGCAGCCCCCGAGTCCTTTCT
>PVKM010047731.1:0-11363 GCA_004027735.1 Carollia perspicillata
TCCTGCACATGCTGTGTTACCTCGAGTCAGTTCCTTCCCCTCTCTGATCCCCATTCTCTTATCTCAGGGGCTTGCATTCTGGTCTGGGATTTCTCACTTTAGGCCAAGTGGAATCCATGAGAGTCAAGTGAGGGGCTCAGCCCTGGGGGCTTCCTGAAGGGGGCTTCCCTCCCAATCTCTGCCCACTCTGGCAAGTTGTCCCTGCTGCCTGTTGTAGGGGCTTCCTCTGCTTGGGGGGGGACAGGAGAAGACCTACTTGCCAGTGGCATAGGCATAGGCCCCCGGCCAGAGATTGGAGCGCACGATAGCCACGGAGTACTGTGGGCAGAGGCTGCAGGACAGGCGGGCGGTCCAGGGTGACATGTGCATGATTTCTGTGGGAGGAGGGGGGAGAAGAGCTTCAGGAGGGTCAGAGGCCCTCCAGCTGGCCCCCCACGCCCTGCCCAGCAATGTGGAGGGCAGGGGAGGGAGGGGGTGACGAGGGAAACTGAGGAGGGCTATAAAGGGAACGGCGGGGACGCATGGGTCTGGCTCTGGACCAACTCCTCGCTGCGTGGCCCCGGAAAGCCATGCCCCTGTCCGAGCCTCAGCACCTGTGCCCGGGAAGGGGGACACTAATCTCACCTCCCTCCCAGGGTGGCAGTGAGTCCTGGGCCCCAGACAGGACAGCTGCTGTCACTCTCCCTGAGGTTGACCATTGGTTTGGACCAGGGGGCAGAGGGCAGGGCACAGGCACGGGGCTCACAGAAATCAGGGTCAAAATACGAGCTCTGTCCGCTCACCCATTCTCAGTCTCTCCTTCCTGCTTCTTCCAGGTGCCTGAGGTCCCAGCCTCAGGAAATGCTGGTCCCTTCTTCCAAAATCTAGCTCAAGTCCTGCCTTTTCTGGCAAGGCCTTCCTAATTCTCTCTCTCTTTCCCCAAGCCCACGCTGGACTCAAAAGAATACATCCTGCCCTGGCCGGGTGGCTCTGTTGGTTGGGGTGTTGTCCCCATACACCAAGGTTGCAGGTTCAATCCCTGGCCAGGGCACGTACATACAGAAATCAACCAATAGCCCTGGCTCGTGTGGCTCAGGTCGCTGAGTTCGATTCCAGCCAGGACACGTGTCTGGGTTGTGAGCCAGGTCCCTGATGGGGGTGTGTGCAAGAGATTGATATATCTCTCATACACTGATGTTTCTCTCCTCCTCTTTCTTTCTCCCTTCCCTATCTCTAAAAATAAACAAATAAAATCTTTAAAAAAAGAATCAGTCCTGGCTGGTATGGCTCAGTGGATTGAGCACTGGCCTGAGAAACAACGGTTCGCCAGTTCGATTCCCAGTCAGGGCACACGCCTGGGTTGCAGGCCAGGTCCCCAGTAGGGGGTGCACGAGAGGCAACCACACACTGATGTTTCTCTCCCTCTCTTTCTCCCTCCCTTCCCCTCTGTCTAAAAATAAATGAAGTATTTTTTTAAAAAGCATCAACCAATGAAGGCTCAAATGACCACCAAATCGCATCTCTCGCTCTCCACCCTCTCCTTACCTCTCTCTTTCTCTTTCAAAATAAAAAAAAAGAGCACAGCCCACCAGGTGGGCACTGCCATGGGCCAGACGCAGCTCACAAGGAGGTCGCTTTCCCGTAGCCCCACGGGGAGGCGCTGTCATCATGTCCGTTTGATAGGTGAGAGGCTCAGAGAGGTGACTTCTCAACATCGCTGCCCTCCCTTCCTTGTCCCCCGCACCCCGCATCCCCCTTCCAGGCTGGCGGCACAAGCCGAGGAGGGCCAGTACCTGCGTCTTCCGAGAGCGGGGTCAGCAGCGGGGGCCCAATCTCCTGCTCCACCTCCTCCATCCCCTCATCCGCCTTCTCTTCCTCCTCCCCCAGCTCCTCCTCCTCCTCCTTCTTCTGCAGAGGGTTCACCCAAGTGCAGCGGCCCTGTGGGTGGGGGGAAGGTCAGGCGGCACCCCCGGGGCACAGAGGCCAG
The DNA here is from genome assembly GCA_004027735.1 of Carollia perspicillata. Taxonomy (NCBI): domain Eukaryota; kingdom Metazoa; phylum Chordata; class Mammalia; order Chiroptera; family Phyllostomidae; genus Carollia; species Carollia perspicillata. The sequence goes on from PVKM010047731.1 coordinate 1,967, forward strand.
CCTGTACCCTGAGGAGAGGGGAAGGACCCGGCAGGACACGGGGGTTGTCCTCAGGGACCCAGGTTATGCGTGGGAGGACTGGGTTAGTCACACAGGTCAGGGCCGAGGATGGGCTGAGAGAGCCGCTGCACTGAGGGGGGGACTCTCGCCTCCCGCTGGCTGTGTGGCCCCCATCTGTGCATCCATCCATCCATCCATCCATACAGCAGACATTTAATGAGCATCTACTATAAACAGATGCTTCTCCAGGTGCTGGGATGCATCTTTGAGGAAAGAGACCACAGATCTCTGTCCCAAGGCGCTGCCACTCGGCAGCCCACGCAATCCTCTGTTTGCCCTGCTCTGAATGACGAGAGGCCATGTGACGTCGCTGCAGGAGGAATGACCATGCCTTTGAGTGCTGGCCGCAGCCCCAGCCCTGCCTGAGGTGTTGCATGCAGGACATGGGGTATGCGCTGCCACATTTTTTAAGTTGGAAAGACTCAGAGTTCCAAGATGCACTGGGCCCAGGGGATTCTGACAAGGGATTGTCCACCAACATCTTTGAAGGGATGAATGAGTGAGTGAATGAATGAATGAATGAATGAGAAACAGAGGAATGAGTGAATGAGTGAATGGAGGAATGGATGAGTGAGTGAATGAATCAATGAGTGAATGAATGAATGAATGCAGAACGGATGGATGAAGGAATGAGGAATGAATGAATGAGGAATGGATGGGTGAATGAATGAATGAACGAACAAGGAATGAATGAATGAGTGAATGGATGGATGAGTGAATGGATGGATGAGTGAATGAATGAATGAGGAACGCATGAATGAATGAATGAATGAATGGATGAAGGAACGAGGAATGAATGGATGCAGAATGAATGAATGAGGAATGGATGGATGAGTGAATGGAGGAATGGATGGATGAATGAGTGAGTGAGTGGAATGGATGAGTGAATGAATGAATGAATGAGGAAGGGAGGAAGAAGTGAATGAATGAATGAGGAAGGGAGGAAGGCGTGAATGAATGAATGCAGAATGGATGGATGGATGAATGAATAAATGAGGAATGGATGGATGAATGAGTGAAGGAATAAGGAATGAATGAATGAGGAATGGATGGATGGATGGATGGATGAAGGAATGAGGAATGAAGGAATGAGTGGATGGATGGATGAGTGAGTGAAGGAATGAAGGAATACTAAGCACAATGGCTGGCAGACAGCAGACACTTGACATTGCCGGGGAGCCACCCTGAGCCAGCTGGCTCCGAGACCGAGTCCGGCGTGGGGCTGGGGTCCCGGTGCTCACCTGCGGGAGGATGTGCTGCGTGTGGTGCACCCAGTTGGCCATGGAGTCCACCAGCTCCAGCACCGAGATGCCGTCAAAGTCGGGGTTCTCCTCAAAGGAGTCGCGCCCCGCGCCGCCCTCCTCCTCCTCGTCGCCCTCCTCCTCGCTGAACTGGTAGAAGCCCAGGGGGCTGATGTGCGTGGCGGCCGAGATGCGCGCGATCTGGGCCCGCAGGTAGTTGGCCTCGTTGCCCGGGAAGGGCGGGTAGCTGACAACCGGCGCGTCCAGGTGGCCGGTGAAGAACTTCTTGATCTTGCGCGCCTGCACGATCTGGTTGGGGGTGACGTGCGGCAGCCTGGCCCACGGCCGGCCGGGCTCGTTGCACACGAAGTACAGGTACTTGTTGGCGCCCACGCGGCTCTCCTCCTTGGGGATGACGGGCGGGGGCTTCCACGTGCGCTTGGGAAGGAAGTCAGCGACCTTCTCTTCATCCTCCTCGCCCTCCTCCTCGCCGTGCATGTCCAAGACATCGCCCTCGGTCAGCTCCTCCACCATCTCCTCCTCCTCCACTTCCTCCTCGCCCTCCCGGAACTCCACCTCCGCCACCAGGTAGCTGCGGCTCAGCCCCAGGATTTTGCCCCAGAAGCGGCAGGTGTGGATGGGCTGCTGGTCCACCAGCTGCTTCAGGGCCAGGAAGATGCGGAAGCTCTCGTCTGAGCTCAGGCCCACGCCGGCCTGTTCGAAGTAGAAGGCCGACTCCATGACGTTGGGCACGGCTGTCTCCAACTGCGGAGGTGGGGAGGGGGGTGGCAGAGGGAGGAAGGCTGAAGCCCTGCTCCCTAGGCTAACTCTTCTCGAGCCCAGAGAGCTAAGCTACCGGGTAACCCAGCTGCTCCTGGGACCCTTCTGGCAGTTAGAAGCCTGGCAAGTCCTTGGGGAGGATGCCACTTGACAGCAAAGAAAAGGCAAAAATCACACTAAGAGGAAATCCTTTGTTTCGGCATCCTTTCCCCTTGTTCCTTCCTGGAGTGGGATGTGAGATCTGGAGCTAAGCAGCCACCTTGGGATCATGAGGCAATGCATGTCTTACACTCTAGTGGTGGTGGAGCTGAAAGGTAGAAACTGCCTGGCCCCCAAAGGCATCCCTGAGCTGGCTGCCTTACCTCCCCACTTCTAGTCACTCTTTTGGTTGCTTGCAACCAAACACACTCTTAAGAGATACCCCAAATCACACAGCAAACTAAGGGAAGAGGCAGGCTTGAACTCAGGAATCAGTGATGTTGGGGATGGGGATGGTAAGTCCTGCCCTCGCTGCCTCCTTTTTCACTGTCTGCTTTGTTCATGAAGTCTGAGAGAGAGAGGGGGAGATGGATCAGAAAGGGAGTGAGAACAAGTAAGTCAAGGACCGGGACTAGAACTAGAATACAGGGAGGTTTTGGCTTAGCTACCACCATATCCAGGTGGCCACAGCTGTGCCAGTACCTTTTCATTCACTTAGCCCAGAAATTTCTTTAAAATTTTTAATTACTGATTTGAGAGAGAGAGAGAGAGAGGAAGGGAGGGAAGGAGAGAGAGAAACACTGATTTGTTGTTCTACCTATCTATGTGTTCATTGGTTGATTCTTGTATGTGTCCTGACCAGGGATCGAACCTGCAACCTTGGCGTATGGGGACTAAGCTCTAACCAACTGAGCCACTGGCCTGGGGCCCAGAAATCCAGCAGGTGCCCTGGCCTGGGTGGCTCAGTTGGTTGGGCGTTGTCCTGCAAACTGAAAGGTCGCTGGTTTGATTCCCGGTCAGGGCACATGACTGGGTCACAGGTTCGGTCCCCAGCTGAGGTGTGTGTGGAGGGCAGCCAATCAGCATTTCTCTCCTTATCCTTCCCTCCCTTTCTCTCTCTCTAACATTAAAAAATAAAATTAAAATCTAAAAAATCCAGTGGGGGCCAGCCCCGGGCCAGCGCAGGCACGGACGTGTGTCGTGTGTTGGAGAACAAAATGATGAGGTCCTTCCTCCTGAGGTCAGAGGACCTGCCGGTGGCCTCCGCTGGGGGTCTGGGCCAGGGAAACACCTGCCCCCTCCCCCAAATTTGAAATCAGGATGGAGAGAAAGGGCGTGTCTGAGGCAGAATAGTGACCTCCTAAAAGAGTCCCTGTCCTAATCCTGAGACCTGTGAACATGCGACCTTTACACGGTGAAAGGGACGTGCAGGTGTGATGAAACTGAGGACCCAGAGATGGGCAGAGTGTCCAGGGTTATCGGCTGGCCCGAGGAGAGCACAGGCCAGCCAGTCGGAGAAGACGTGATGGCAGAAGCAGGGGTTGGAGTGGGAGGGAGACCTGAAAAGGCTTCCCCCCCACCTCCTGCTCTGGAGATGGACAAGGAAGGGAGGCAGGCGGCCCCCAGAACGGGGACAAGTCCAGGAAACAGATTCTCCCCTGCCCGAGCCTCCGTGAGCAAGGCTGCCCTCGCCTTCGCCTTGATTTTGGCCCAGTGAAACCCCGTTTCAGCTTCTGACCTCCAGAACCGCACGATAGTAACACATCAAGGTATCTGCCCTGACCGGGTAGACGAGTTGGCTAGAGCTTGGCGCCCGTACGCCAAGGTCGCGGGTTCGATCCCCGGGGGTCACGGCGCATACAAGAAGCTACCAATGAATGCCTGGGTGGGCGGGGCAACAGATCGACGCGTCTGTCTGTCTCTCATCTATCTCAACTTCCCTCCCGACGCCCCCCAAAAAGCTGTCTTTAGCCACCAAGTTTGTGGTGATTCATTCCAGTGGCAACGGGGAACCAAGCGAGGGGCCACGTCTGGGTGTGTCTGGCAGTGAGACAGGGGAATGGGCAGCGGCTGACCCTCCCTCCACACGGAGAGGCGATGGAGGCCGGTTGGCAGAGACCAAAGAAACGCAGGATCAGAGCTGGCGAGCTGGGGTCCAGCCATTCCTACGGCCCAGCTCGGGGAAGAGCCCCGGTTCTAATAAGAGACGTGCCTTGTTGTCTTTACGACCAACCCCACGCCTCCCCTTGATTTTAGCAGGCTCTCGTAGGTGTCTGTTACCGCAAGCCAAATAGTTTTGCCTCATACACCTGTTCAGCTCTCTTAACTTAGCTCAGGGGAAGAGGCTTACTTGTGGTTCGAGAAAACATATAGCCTTGGCCCGTGTGGCTCAGTGGGTTGGAGCGTCGTCCTGTAAACCAAAAGGTTGTGGGTTCGATTCCCGCTCAGGCACATGCCTAGGGTGCAGGTTCAGTCCCCAGTTGGGTCACGTACAAAAGGCAACGGATCGATGTTTCTCTCTCGCATGGATGTTTCTCTCCCCCTCTCCCTCCCTCCCTTCCCCTCTGTTTAAAGTCAATAAGCATGTCCTTGGGTGAGGATTTGAATAAACAAACACACATATAAGAAAGATATACAAGCCTCACTTAAAGTCAGGATGGAAAAACCGGACCAAAGAGGGGAGATTCTCATTTAAGGTCTGCGGACAGCTTCTGGAAAGTACAGTGATCCCCACCAAGCACTTGAAAGCTCAAGGTAATAAAAAGTGCAAGGGGCCCTGGCTGGGGTGGCTCAGTGGATTGAGTGCCGGCCTGTGAACCGAAAGGTCGCTGGTTCTATTCCCAGTCAGGGCACAGGCCTGGGTTGTGGGCCAGGTCCCCATTTAGGGGCGTGCGACAGACAGCCGATCGGTGTGTCTCTTGCACATCGATGTTTCTCTCCCTCTTTCTTCCTCTCTTCCCCTCTCTCTAAAAATAAAGAGAGAAAACCTGTCAAAGTTCAAGGTGAACGCATTTTCTTCAACTGCTTTCCACAGTCGTCGAGTCATCGGCCAATTTTCTCGAAGAAGGCGAAAACGCCAGCGCTGATACGTTTCATGGCTGACTTTCGCTAGGCACACCAAGGACTATGTGTCTCTTGTTCTTCAAACGCACTGAAATATTATGCAAAGAGTGCCGCAAACCACAGAAAGGTGGCGTAGCGCTTAGTGGGGCTGCTGTGACCAAGCACCCCCCAACGCTGGAGGCCAGACGCGGGCCGCGGGCAGCGTGGGCCCCTTCTGAGGGCCGGGAGGTCTGCTCCCTGCCTCCCTCCCCGTCGCTGGCGGTGTGCTGGCATCTTCGGCACTGCTAGGTTTGTAGCGCCGTTGCTTCGGTCTCCGCTTTCCTGTTCACCTGGTGTTTTCTACGTGCGTGCGTGCGTGCGTGCGTACGTGCGTGCGTACGTGCGTGTGTCTGTAGCCAAAGCCAAGCTTTATAAGGCCACCAGTCACCCTGGACTAGGGGCCCACCCTGCTCGGGTAGGACCTCAGCACAGCTGATTACACCTGCAGCAATCCCATTTCACGTCACGGGCTGAGGTACTGGGGGTTGGGGCGTCAACATGTGAGTTTGAGGGGGACCCGATTCAACCCACAGCAGAGGGTTAGTGTGACAATGAGCGGTGGCGTTGACATTGTAATAGCTAGATATAAAAGGCTTCGCCCTGGCTGGTGTAGCTCAGTGGATTGAGCGCAGGCCTGTGAAGCAAAGGGTCGCCGGTTCGATTCCCAGTCAGGGCACATGCCTGGGTTGCAGGCCAGGTCCCCAGTGGGGGACACAGGCAACCACACATTGATGTTTCTCTCCCACTCTTTCTCCTTCCCTTCCCCTCTCTCTAAAAATAAAATAAATTAAATAAACTATTAAAAAAAAAAAAGGTTTGGTAATGAACACACGGAGGCTTTCCCTAACGGCGCATACTGAATTCTTGTGTTAAAGAAAGCGCCCTTTGTGAACACAGAGTTAAAACAGACAGTTTATTCCTCTTCGTGTGCCTGCTGGGGATACTATTGTTCACAAAGGTTGGAAGTCCCTTCCCAAAGAAGGATTACACGTTCCCACCCGCACTGCATGCAGCGGTGGCCGGGACGCCTGCTCTGACCATTTGAAATGTCAGGGAAAGGGACCGTGCGTGGCCCACCCAGGCAGAAGCCCTAAGAACCCACATGGGGTTTGTTAGGCCCTCTTTTTCCTCCTCTGCAACTGCGGGTGCCTGTGTCACAGCCGAACCTCCAGTGCCCTGGCTTCTCGAGTGGCGGATGGGCAGAGTCCTGTCGCCCACCCTGGATGGGCAGGTGGTGTGCGTGGGAACCAAACTGTGCGGTGGGGGGCAGCTGAGGTGGTCGGGCTGTTTGTTATCTCAGCTCCACGTGGCACACCCTGACTAAAACTCTAGAGTAGGGGAATGTTTTTTTTTTTAATGATTTTATTTATTTATTTTTGGAGAGAGGGGAATGGAGGGGGAAAGAGTGGGAGAGAAACATCGACGCGTGAGAAAACCACAGTTGCTTCTCCCATGCCCCCCAGCTGGGAATCGAACTGGTGACCTTTCGGTTCACGGGATGGTACCCAACGCACTGAGCCAAACCAGTCAGGGCGAGAGTGGCTATTTTGAAAGTGATTCCAACAGTTTCCCTCAGTCTTAAACACGGCGCAGAAGCTTGTTCGTCTAACTGGTGTTGAATTCAGCGACATGGGGGGGAGCAGGGGCGGAGTCCAAATGTAACCCCAAGACTCCCCGCCCTGCAGACAGGAGGGAAGATAAGGGAGTGGGCACAGGAAACTCTCTTGGGGGTGGGGGGCGGGGTGCGTGCCTGGCCCTGAGCCAGTGGCTGTCGCCCTCCTCCTGGAACCCCCCACCCACATGGCAATGGAGTGGCCTCACCAACCATGTTTAAATGACCTCCTGGCTACTGTTGGTTGGAGCACGAGTGGACAACTGCCCGCAAATGACAGGTCAGACCCTGCTGCTCTCCACTCCCCTCGCCCCCACCGCAATCCTCCTCTCTTGGGTAGGAAAGGGGGGGAAGGGGAGAAGACGGCCCTCAGTGTCCCCTGCCGGAGCCACCTTGCCTGCCCTCAACGGCTCGCAATCTATCAGGTGTCAGAGGAAGTTCTAGCTCGTCCAAGTCACTTGTCTCCGTTTCTACGACATCATCTATCCCCTGCCTTAAAGGGGCCAGCACTGTCCCACAAGTATAGTAAGGGGTTAGCGTCTGCACCACGACGTCATGATACTAAAGTTAGTCTAAAATTATCAACGAGGGCGCGGATTACAGAATATAGAAATGGGGCCCTACCCAGGCATAGCTCAGTGGGAGAGGCGGCATTTCTAAGCAGGGGGCGTCGTGGCTGGCCATTTGGAAGAAACAGAAAATGAGAGAACGAGCCCTTCTTACTCCCATCAGACAGAAAAATATAAGAGGCCGAGTCACCGATCTCTTTGAGTCTCTTGTGCAGGCCACAAACCTCCACAGTTTTGTCCTTCTGCAGATTTCACATTAAGAACTCTGGTTGCAGCCCTGGCTGGTGTGGCTCAGTGTTTTGAGTGCCGGCCAGTGAGCCTAAGGGTCACTGGTTCAATTCCCAGTCAGGGCAAGTGCCTGGGCTGTGGGCCAGGTCCCCAGTAGGGGGCCTACAAGAGGCAACCGATGGACGTTGTTTCTCTCTCACATCCATATTTCTCTCCCTTTCTTCCCCTCTCTCTACAAACAAATAAATAATAGCTAAATACCCCTCTGGCTCCAAGTTCTGAGGGGGCGGGGTCTCCCAGGGGATTGCATTTCAATGAGGCGGAGCTTGAGGCCTGGATCCCTAAGGGGGTGGAGCCTCAAGGGGCAAAGCATTCTAAGGAGGCGGGGCTTTTAGGGACTTGCTTTAGCTGGGACTGCAACCTGGGGTGTAGGGGAGGAAGGGTGCAGTTCTAATGGGGTGGGGCCTCCCCAGGAGAGACTGTTGATCTGGAAATTTAAAACCGTATTCTCAGACAAAAGTGTCTTTTGTGCCTGAAACTTGCATTCCCCACCTGCACTCTGCTCCCAAGGGTGCATTTCTTTGTCAAGACCGTCGTTGCTGCCCTGGCTGGTGCAGGTCAGTGGATTGAGCGCGGGCCTGCGAAGCAAAGGATCGCGGTTCCATTCCCAGTCAGGGCACACGCCTGGGTTGCAGGCCAGTTCCCAGCAGGGGATGCATGAGAAGCAGCCATACATTGATATTTCTCTCCTCTCCTTCTCTTCCCCTCTAAAGATAATTAAAAAAAAAAAAAAAAAAGACCGTCGTTCCTGCATTCTCTCACCAAGGCACCCCACTGTCGCCAGAATCCCAGAATCTCAGAAACACAAGAGCGAGCACAGACCAAGGCTCCCGCACATCGGGCAGAGGTTACACGGGCTTCGGAGGTCAAGACCCTGCCTCCCCGTCCCCAGCCCTCCCTCGCTTCCTGCCCTCTGAGCTTAAGTCTTTCCTCTGCAAGTAAGAATAACAGGTAGCGCTTGCCCGGCAGGGTCGCTTCAGGGCTGAAAGGACTCAGAGGGCATAAGAGGTGTCGGAATTATGGTCAACAGGGAGTCCTTGTTTCTTGAACGAGTGAAAGAATATTTCACCCGGATTTTAGGCAGTCGTCCAATTCTGGAAACTAATAGAATGTGAACGAGTCACGGAGTCGCGAGGTGAAAAAGTTCTTCCCAGGTCTCAGTTTACAAACCGGGAAACAGAATTCAGGGGATAAGGGGCAGTTCCACGTGACAGACGCCAGGAGGCAGTGTTTCCCAGAAAACGTGTACAAAGGGGTTATTTGGGTGAGGGAGGAATAATGGTGGGTGGGGGACAACAGCCTCCACCGCCACCTCTTCCAGGTGCCAGCCGGAGTCAGCTTTCTTTCTTTCTTTTTTTCAAAAGGATTTTATTTATTTATTTTAAAAAAGATGTTATTTATTCATTTTTAGAGAATGGAAGGGAGGGAGAAAGAGATGGAGAGAAACATCAACATGTGGTTGCTTCTCAAACGCCCCCAAATGAGGGACCTGGCCTGCAACCCAGGCACGTGCCCTGACTGGGAATTGAACCAGTGACCTTTTGGTTCACAGGCTGGCACTCAATCCACTGAGCCACACCAGCCACACCAGCCAGGGCTATTTATTTATTTTTAGACAGAGAGGAAGGGAAGGAGAAAGAGAGAGAGAAACACCCATGTGTGGTTGCCTCTTGTGTACCCCCTACTGGGGACCTGGCCCACAACCCAGGCATGTGCCCTGACTGGGAATCGAACCAGTGACTCTTAGGTTCACAGGCTGGTGCTCA
>PVKM010047732.1:0-11373 GCA_004027735.1 Carollia perspicillata
AACTAGTTGTCTGAGCTGATTGTGTGTGTTGGTTTGGGAAGCACAGTATGGCAGCTGGTTTGTATTATTTATTTGACCACAAATACTTGGCTTACTCAGGACTCCATCATTTACACCTATCACAATTTTTTTAAGCTTGTATTTGTGTTTGCAACTTCTAGACTGATGTTTTAGCCAAGATGTATAAGAAATCTCTCACCAAGAATGGCTTCTGCTGCATTCCAAAGTCATTAAAGGAACATTCTCAGAGGCTGCCGATCTCTAGTAGATTCTAATGAATTCATTGTTTTGTTCTTTAGTTTAGTATGCCAGATTATCTTGACATTTGGCACTTCTGTTTTGAAACTAACGATTTATTTATTTAAAATAAGTGGATGTTTTAAAGAAAAACAATTTGCCCTGGCAACAAAACACAAGGACAATTAATCACTAACTTTGAGAATTGAAGTGTAAACAGAAGATGAGATCATGGCTTTGCTATTTATTTCTTTCCTCTGCAGACACTAGCCAAACTTGCACCAGACTTTTTACTGTAGAATGTGCCTATCTGCACGCAGCTGAGATGTCACTTCCTTGAACATCACAGCTGGCTTTTTCATTTTTGTTATCTGAGTTTTCCAGACAGCTAAAGTTTTACTTAACTATAATTAAAAATTTTTTAAACATTTTTTTGCTGTAATACTATTTAAAGTGCTTTATTCAAATCTGCTTTCTTAGGTGAACATACTAACCTTTTCTTGCAGATTCAGGGACACTGTTATGAACATCAACCATCTTGGGGATATTGCGCTGCATAATGTTGTTTGCCCTGCATCGACCATCCCCAGACAATAATGCTCTTGCAATTCTTATATCTTTTTATGTGCTCTTTTATTTCCTGTATTTTTATGAGTTTATTAGCTGAAATGTGTCATAAAAGAGGAAATAGTTAAACTGCTCTTCTAAGAACTTAATAAAAATAAGACTAAGTAGGTTTAGGCTGCAGTCTTGGGAAAGCGTTTCTGCTATGAATGACTGCAAGAGCTGGAGCACTGTCACAGTGATAGCCACTGCTTTGGAATAATGGAAGGTATGGTCGGAGGTCCTGAACCCTATTTCTGATCTGCAATTAACTATTGTATGGCTATTTCCTCTTCAGTTCTCATTTATCTACCTAACAAAACAGGGGTTTGAAATAGTTGAGCTCTGTGTTCTTTTCCAATTCTGACATACTAGTATTCTAACAAGTCATTATTATATCCATACATACAGATCCATACATACATACTAGAAGATGGTGAGCAGGAGTTTCAATACACAAACTGTTTCCTGCTAAAGGATCTGATGAGCTTGAACTTGCTTGTGGTCTATAACCATATAATACAAAATCAATTACTGATGAATATTGATGTCCTGAGTGTTAACACTTCCAGACACAACAGCCTCCTTCCTGTAATTTGGGATCCTCGATGTCTTTTGGGTCCTATAATGCCTTTAATAACATGGACACTGTCAAGAGAAACTGATCAGAGATCATTTGGATTAGGGAGAGACCTTGTATCTTCCAGGTTTAGCGAACTTTTCAAGTGGGCAGATAAACTGTCATCATCACCTGCAGAGCGACATTATTTTAGACAACAGGTAAGCATGCCACAGCTGAGACCCATGGGAAAATCTGAGCTATGTACACCTTTAGCAGAAGGAAAGAGAAGGCCCTGGGACGCTGTGAATTCAGCCTGCAGCTTATAACAGAGTCCTGGAATATCCGAGCTGAGAGAGAGGGATATTTAAGAGCTATTTCATATGCCCTTGTAGAGGAAACTGAGGTCTAGAGAGAGGAAGTGGGGAAGTGACTTACTTAAGAGTAGAGAGATAACTACAAGCATTTTCTGAAATCAGTTGTGCTTTGGGAATGGTGCTGACCCTGGAGAAAGAAACCCACCAACCCAGGGCCTCTGTGACAAAAGACATGAACACTTTGACAAACAACTTATCTGGCTCAAGGGCTTCTTGAAACCTTATCTTGGGTGCACGAACTATCTCCCAGAGAGGATGTGGCTCAGTGACAGTCCCAGCCATAACCTAAACAGAGGGGTGTCACTGGCCCTGGTTAATATTTGCAGCTGCTGCTGTGAATTGTAAAATTTTATAAAAATCATTTATCTCTGAGTACAGGTGTAAGATTGAGCCCTGGTTTCTGTTTGGATCGTTCCATTTCTAGGGTCTTCATGTTACCATGATAGAGGGAAATACCTTATCACATGAAGACATAAAATTCATAATAATAGAGAACCAAGAACCATTCAGTTAGGGATCACAGACTCTTCATTTTTTTATACCTTATTATGGGCAACTGTGTCCTTTTAGGGTATTGTTATTTTAGGGCACTGATGTGTGGATGCATGTCCTCAATTTGCTTTCTTTCAACTTAATTCAGAAATTATTTATACACCAAGTTCTGTCTGGACTATAATGTGGAGAATAACAAAGAAAATACTTATTTGCTGCATGAGCTTAATATGCAAGTCCCCTGCTTCTTCGAATGTGAAATTTAGTAGGACAAGATAAACACTCAACTGTATATGTGTTAGGGCATGTCAGGGTATAGCTATTGCAATGAAAGATAGGAAGACCCAGGGGTTTTAAAAAGGGAAAAGATATCACCCAGCTGAAGGGAATCAGAGACATTTAGGAAAAAGAAAATGTTCTTTGAGCTGGGGACTGAAAAGTGAGTGGGGTTTAGGCTCATAGAAATAGTAGATGGAGAGTTGAGGGATCATAGAGAGAGTATCCAGGCAGAGGGATTTGATGGTCTGGAGATGTTCAAGGCCTCAATCATCCCTCCCTTCCCACCACCACCTAATGTAGGAAAGGGCTTCCACTGAGGACAGAAGAAAGCTGGAAAGAGAGATCTAATGGGGAGAAGCCTGAGTCTGTTTTCCATGAATTTTCTACTTCAGTAGAATCAGCACAAAACCCCTACAAAACCAAGGCAGCAGAAAAGTTGGCCAAATTTCTGTGGGAGGACAGCTACAGCTACTCCACATGTCCATAAAGTTATCAGAATTTAACAAATACATTGGCGGCTACCCATTAGTTCCTTGGAGCAATGGATAAATAAGGTAGCTCAGGAGTGATCATTCTCATTTTGTAAATGAAAAACATGAAGCCTAGATGATGATTAAATGAATCAGACAAGGTCATTATTTAGTGAGTGAAAGCTCCTGGTCCACAACTGTAGCATCTTGATTCCATAGAAAATGACACTCATGTTCCTTTAAGGCATGAGGCCAACCAACAAAGGCTGTCCTACACACCCAATGGTTCAAGGCTTTGTTGGTCATTGCTCAAAAGCTGTATCCTGGAGCCCCTCTGATATTTCCTCTGGGTGCTTGAAGAGGTTTTGAGTTAATTTAGGCAGACATTCAGAGAGTATGGTGCATTGTCCTATTGTCTGTTAATTAATCTGGGAACTACATTCCCAGAGTCTTCTTCACTATATACTTCCAGGGTAGGGCTGGCCAAAAGAAGAATTTGTATGAGTTGAGAACACAACAGTTTTTTTTACTCTTGGAAGATTTTTACATGATCAGACACAGAAATGAACAGATGTAGATGTACCAAATAGGTCATAACTTTTCCTCACTCTCTTCAATGTGCACCCAGCTCTTCTTTTCAACTGCTGTCTCTGATGACAAACAGTGGCCCAGACCTACCACCTGGTGCTTGCAGATGGACCCACAGCTGTGGCAGCTGCTCAGAGCCAACAGTGTCTCATAGACCTCCCCCCATTACTCCCCTTTCACAGCCCCATTTTAGTTCCTTAGATGGGCTTAATTCTTGGATTCCTCTGCAGACACCATCATTCCCACCCATGCCAGGGGTTCAGGACAACTGATTAGGAACCTTTCTGTGGTCTTCCAACTCTCTATCTATGAGAAGCTGGGACCCTCACTTTCCCAGCTCTTCCTATAATTATATGAGTTATAATACCCATCAATAGCCATTATCTCAATACTCATAGAGGCTGTTTTCCTGACTGTACTCTGACGGACACCTTTGTTGACATCAGAAGTAGGATGTCAACAAAGGTGTCAAAAACTGGCATCTGGTAACAAAAACTAGAACACGTGACTTCAGTTTGGCTACCAGTGAGGAAACTGCTATAGAAGGCTTCACAAAAGGTGACCTGAGTCACATAGTGGTGAAACAAGTGGCTTGCCTGTGACCACTTAGAAGGTGGAAAAATATACAGTAATAAACTTGTGGATCTGGCTGAGGAGATCTCTACGGAGAATGTTGCAAGTGTCAGTGTGTGCTTCTAGCTGTGGATGGCAAGGTACTTCAGGAAGAAGTTAAGTCTTTGGTGTGCAAGCAGAAGTTAGAGAAAATACAAGGGCCCAGGACTAGCTGGGTTGGAAAATTAAGATTATTTCTCATGTCTAGTCTCTATACCAGCAAAACATTTTAAAAGCAAAAGTGGCCTCAAGATAAAAATCATGTCAAAGCTCTGGCTGTATGATCCTTCATTAAAATGTAGAGGATTTAAGGCAGTGCTAGAGCTCCCTATCAGCTAGACAAAGGGGTATTGAAGAATCTTAAGAGCACTGTCCCATTGCACCCAAACATGTTCTTCAAAGTAGAGAGAGAGGCCTATTTTGAAAAGAACTGTGGGTATTTTCTTTATTCAGTGGAGTGGACTATAGTCTGATATATGAGACACAAAAAAATTTTAAAGAGAGATGTACCAACCAGCTGGGACTAGAAATGACTGAGACAATTCAAAATAAAAAGAAGTCTGTAGACTCCCAGTTTCAAAGCACAAGAAATAGATGAAAGGTCTACTCAGCTGCAAATGGGCCATTTCTTATGGAAAAGGAAGGCTGTCTCAGCAGGTGAAGCTGAGAAGCCAGGGGGCAGAGTCAAGAGCCACGGAGAGCAGTAGACTGGGAACCACTCTCAGGTTGCAGAACTGGGCTCTAATGCAGAACTGGTCTCTGCAGCAGGCAACATATGCCTGGCTGGAGTTCAGATTCCTATGGGTCAGTAACTGTGATATGCCTCCCACTCCTCCCATTTTTCAATGGGAATTCTCTTGTGGCCATCTTGTGCTTGCGTCACCTGGACAAGGAGATAATGGGTGGGTGTGAGTGGATGCATGAGGGGAAACAGAGGAGTTCCTTGGTATGGAGTTCATGAAGACTTTTGGGGGTAGGAAGAGTTGAGAGGGAGAGACAGATAGAGATCAGTGGGGGAGGGATTGAACATTTAAGAATGTGATTAAAACATCTCCCCCTGATTTTTTTTGTTTGTTTCTCAAGAGAGTGATTTGCATTGTGCATTGCTTTCAACATTTTATATTTCCTGTGTTTTGTGTGTAACTCCTTACTGAGAACAAATCATGTGGGACATCATCTTTACATGAGTTGAACATGAGTCTTCACCAGTTATCAGGTATCTGGGAACTAAATTCTCTTTGTAGGTTGAATTGTATTCCTCAGAAAGATATCTTCGAGTCCTAACCCTTGTACTGGCTTGACCTTATATGGAAATAGATCTTTGCCTATGTAATTAAGATGATAGCATACTGGATTCTCTTGGATCCTATTCCAGTAACTCCTGTCCTTATAAGAAGAGGGAAACTTGAACACAAAGACACACACAGAGGAAAGCATAAAGACAGAGGCAGAGAATGGAGGTGTGCTGCATACTTGAGGAATGCCAAGGAGTGCCAAAGCTAGAAGGGGCAAGGAAGGATTCTTCCCTAGAGACTTCGGTGGAAGCAGGGTCCTGCAAACACCTTGATTTCAGACTTCTGGCCTCCTAAACTATGAGAAAATAAACTTCTATTGTTATAAGCCACTTGGTTTATGGTAGTTTGTTACACCAGCCCTAGGAAACTAATAAACTCTGAATACAGGTTTTCTGATCTGTAAAATAGTGAAAGTAAGAGTATTCCTATCACAGGAATGTTGTAAACACAACATGAGTTAATATATGTGAAACATTTAGAAAGGTACCTGAAATATATATAGTCAGCACTCAGTAAATTAGCGAGAACAGGACTGCTGAGATCCAGCCGACTGAAATGAGAGCTTTCTGAAGTTGCAGCTGTCCCAGTAGGATGTGGGTAATTTCACGCATTTAAAGAATTAAGAGACTGGAACTGGCCCTGGATATATCTTTTTGTTTCCAGATTCTACTCCATTCCTGACCTCACTGAAGCCATAAGCACTGACTTCCCTTTTTATGAGACTCCCAGGTCCCAGTCTGATGGAGCAGAAAGGGAACCCAGGGATCCCTCTCAGCCCAGCCTCCTTATTTGACAGGTGGCTCTCTGTACTTTACAAGCTTCCTCACAGTCCTGAGAGGTGGGTGACACGGCAAGAATCTTACCCTTATTTCATGAGAGAGGATGAGAGTAATGTGAGAGATCTCTAAAAGCTTCCACCCACAAGAAAAGAGCATTAAGTCCAGGAATCTCTTCACTTTCTTGGGTTTCAAAGAGTTTTGCTAGATGCGTAAATTTAGGCCAAGGACTCAGTGACAGCCCTTGGCCCAGGGCTACTGACTCACACCTGAGTGCTCAGTGCTCCTGAGGTCACCCTCACCGCAAGCCTGCCACTTCCAGGGACTGTGCCAGGGGTTAACAGCCCAATTTTGCTATTTTACCCAGTTCAAATTACAGGCGAAGATGATGAAAAGGAGCAAATTAAAGGTACTGGATGCCAGATAAGAACCTGGGACTGAAAGAAAAGAAGACATGTGTGCATGTGTGTGTGTGTTTAGTACTCCAGAAGCTCTTGAATACCATGTAAGTAAAAATAGCTCTTGAAGTCATGTAAGTAAAAAAGAAAAAAGCCTAAGATGCAAGGTAGCCTTGGTTGATACTTCTTAAGTTCTGGCCCAAGTCGTTTAGCCATAAAAACAGTGAAAATAGTAATAACGACAACAGTCGTATTGTGTTGACAAAAAGTCTGTTTAGTTTTTTCTGTAAAATAGAAGACACATTTTTTTATTTTCACCAATTATTTGATTTGGATATTTTGAGTATGTCAACCATCTCCTGCTATTGGCTTCTAGAGGGTAGAGGCCAGGGGTGCTGCTAAACATCTTCCAATACTTAAGACAGCCCCACAGCAAAGAATTATTCAGCCAAAATGTCAGTAGTACAAAAAACTTTGCAAACTACTTTTGACACATTCCATCAGTCATAGCACCTTCTCCATACACTGCACAAATCTTTTTTTGGGTTTCTGTTGCGTTTTACCTTTCTTAAAGTAATAAAGCATAATATGCCCCAAACATTGCATATTTTCTTCTATCTTCAATATTAAAATGGCTGTGCAAAAATTCACCAATTTTGGTAAGTTTTTTTTAATGCATGCTGATATGACAGCTGTCACAACACAATCTAACAAAATTGTTTCAAATGAAGTTAAAGACACCTAAGCATTACTAGAGCCATGGTACAGAAAAACAAACATTTTGGCCAGCCCATTGGTAGTAATAGGCCCCTGTTCTGTGTGAAACTTTCCACTTAGCAGGTTATTTTCATGTTCGTATGATGGCAGTCTTGAAATGAATCTACTTCAGGTAGTTGTGATTCTGGGCCCAGAGAGGTGATGTGAGTCCCCAAGGCCACATGTCCTAGAAGTAGTAGACCTGAGACAAACTCCAGATGTCCTGTCTTCCAGCCCTGGTCAGTCACTGGAATCAGACAACCGCAGAATGTCGGATATAGAAAAGACATTAAAGGCTATCAAGACCACCTCTTTCCTTTCTTAGGAGGGGAAGCTGAGGCTCAGAGAAGTGAGGCAAACTGGTTCACAGTCACAGGGCCAGATAACAGCAGACCAGGATCAGGGCCGAGGTATACTGACCGTCCAGCACAGTGTTCTATTTGTTAGTCAGAGTAAACATCTGCAATGTGGAACCCCTAAGAAGGTACTGTGCACAGGCACATGCTGACAACATTAACGCTCTGGGGGTCTGAGACACAGCTCCCTCCCAAGCCCTTAGAGTCCAAGATGCCCACTACTACAGCAAGGATTGCCCATTTGAAGGGAGGTCTCTGGCCAGAACAGGGCATGGTCGCCAGGCAGCACGAACAGGGAGAAGAAAGAGCTGGCTGGGGAGGAGTCACTGGGAGCCTGGGAAGCAGACTTCCTGCAGGTGGGAAGCTGGCAGTGCCCACTGTCTCAGCATCTCAGTGGGAGCAGGGTTGGAGGTGGGGCCCGGGGGAAAGTCTGGGAATGAGGCTAGGAAGGCCGGCCAGGAAGGATTCATACCCTTGTAGGCCTGTGAATTGTTCAGACGCCCCACCTGACCCCTCGGTGACTTCAGGCCCATTCACATGCAAATTTCCTCGGGGACTGGAGGCTGAGCCCCGAACAGTGGGAGACAGGAAAATTGCTGGAGGACAGCTAAAAACAAAGCCTCGCTGTCTCCTTCCATGGCAAAGGCAGCCAGGCTCAAGGTATGTCACAGACCGGACGGGATTAAGTAAGTGCCCAGTGGAGAGAAGGGACCTGCCAGGTGCCAGTGTCAGCCAGCAGTTTCCAGGAATGTGTGAGCTAGTGTGTCCCTCTGCACCTCCCAGGACCTCGCTGCACCCTAGCCCAAATGTACCTCCTCAAATTTCCCCATGGAAATCCTCCCAGAGAGCTTCAATAGGGACCAAACAACCTGGGTTCTGGTCGCTGCTGAGCCACTCCTATGCTATGTCATGTGTCACTTTAACCTCCCCAGGCGGTGGTGCGCTGGAGCTGGCTGGTACCAGCTTCCAGGAACCCACTGCCAACCTTTCAGGGCTTTTTGTGACCCTGTTGTTAAATACGGCCTTCATGAAAATTAAGTTCCATAAACTTACATATAAATAAAATATATTAAAAGCAAAGTATATACAAACTCATCACCTCCTAACTATTTTAGCATTCTACTATCATCTATGCTCTTGAGATAGCACTGTCTGGTATATGAGTGCTGAGCGCTGTGCCCTTCTCCCCACCTTCCCAGCCCCTTCGCCCTCCACCGCCCCATCCAGATCCAGTTGTTAATCACTGACAAGCACACAATTGTGTTCAGGCTCAGTTTTCATAAACATACACTGTGGACATTAATATTCATTCCTCTAAGAGTCAAGAGGTCAAATGAAAGAAACACTGGTGTGAAAACAGCTTGTGGAGTTTGTCACTGACCGTCAGCATTTAACAGGGACTCTATTTCCCAGCCCGCCTGATGGTCACTCTCGCCCCTGCTCCCCACCACACCTCTCTCTCTTCCTTGCCCTCCTGCTCCAGCCACTCCGCCAGCCTTGCTGTTGTTCAAACATACCAGGCACTTGGCCACCTGGGGACTCTGCCCCAGCTGTTCTCTCTCGTAGAAATGCTTTTCCCCAGAAAGTCACACATCTTCGCTCAGAAGCCACCTTCTCAATGAGGACTACTGTGACCAATGTATCTCAGTCATAACCCCCACCCCATCTCAAGGGGCTTCTCTTTACCCTGCTTTATTTCATTTATTTTCCCATCACCTTATGACTCACTGTATAATTTACTTATGGGTTATATTTAATGTTCATTGTCCCCTAGTGCAATGTAAGTGCTCTACGAGCAGTGATTTTTTCTGATTTAATTAGCGTTATACCCCAAGCTCTGATAAATAGGCATTCACTAAATAAATTTGTTGAGTGAGTGAATACCTCCGCTAACTTTTACCTCTGTGAATGAGCATACCAGATTAAGTCCAAGTTCTGCTTGGTGTGTCTGAGGTGCACCTGAGAGCAGCCCGTGTACCCACAAGCACACAGACTTGCATGCCGGGTGCATCCCTACCCCCAAGCACTCCCACCTCACACGCCCCACACTTGAGCACATGCTCTGCCCCAGCACTGCGACGTTCCTTCTGTTTTTCATCACACCATAGCCTGTGCTGTTTGCACTTCCTGCATAAAGTAAGCTTCCCCCCCACACTTTTCTGAAGCTCATTTTCACTTCTTGATTCTTTCGAATCAGCTAGAACTGGTGTTTGGGACCTGGTATCACCGGAGTGAAAGAATCCCACCAGGGAATACAATTAACATTCATGAGAAACATTTACCCATTTCTCATTTCTCTTTTCTTTCAGAGTTCAAGGCCTCCTGTCCACTCCCATAGAATTAGCAGAACTACTACAGTAGATGGGGTCAGCCACAGCCTGAAAGTTGAGGCCTTGTACTGAGCAAACACAGAGCTCTGCACAGAAATCAGGGGTGGGGTCAGAGGAGTCAGTTTAGAGCCAGAACTCTGCTCTCAGTTACACAGCAGGATGCAGACTGACCCATGAGGCCTGGGGCAGGGGCGGTGGCCTGGGAGGTGCAGACCCTCAGGACTGGGTGGGCTTGCAGAGACCAGCCAGTCCAATGTTCTCACTGGGCAGGTGGGGAAGTTGAGGACCAAAGCAGTGAGGTGACTTGCCCAATGTATCAGCAGAAGTCAGTGGCTAATTTCTAGACTAGAGTCCTTTCCTTTATGCTCACTACAAGGAGACGTGCCTTTTTCTGTTCTGCTCCAGGACTATGCTCACTGCTGGGAAAAAAACCACAGACATGGGACCTGAACTCATGAGGCTGATAGTCTGGTAGAATGACCTTGAGTTCACCATGAGAATTTGTGTACCACAAACAGATAAATCTGGCATTTCCCATCATTCATAGCTCAGACTCCATTTCCATCTTTTTTTGTACAATATTTTTTCTCTCAAAATCTGAATAAAAGTTCTTTGACAAAATTTAGACAACAGAGGACACTCAAGGTCCTCATGTTTTAGTAAATTTTATGAAATTACTCTCACAGGCAGTATTGCCTTGGGAAAAATGCACAGCCAGGAAGCATATCAAAGTCTCTAGAGTCCATGATAAAAACCTGTTCTGAGAAGGGCCAAGTGAAGATAAAAATCGTGACTCGGGCGTAAGAAGACCAGGAACTGAGACCTAGCTTTCTGTGCAGACTGGGATAAATCCATTTAAGTTTTTCTGTGCTCAGTTTTCTTTCCTTTAAATTAAGTGTAATGATCCCTGCTCTTCCTATTCCATGAGAATGAAGCAGTAGATAAGAAACTGCCTTCAATTTGTGCTACTACAAGGTAACACCCAGGAGAAATAACCTACTAGATTTGGACAGTCCTTTCAAAATACCTTTCTATAAACTGCCTGACAAGGACAAGGTCATGGAGAATCAGTTGGTGGTAGAGTCAGAGTAGACGAGAGAACTGGCATTTACTGAGCATCCGGTGATACCAGCAGGCACTCTATTATTCACACCATTGCCATCATTACCACTATAACAGTATTTATGCCGCTAATCACACATGTCTTGGACATGTATCATTAAAGCATTGATCTCATTTGGCATT
>PVKM010047733.1:0-11371 GCA_004027735.1 Carollia perspicillata
AACAAGGCACTCTGGAATGGAGGATAGTGAAAGGGTGACTTGGTGGGTTTAATGATTTTCTCCGGTCATAAGGCAGGTAGGAGAGGCCAGTTTGGAAGGCGGTGGTTGTATAGGGTCTTGAAGGATGAGTAGGAGTTCACAGAGCCAAAAATCAACAAGAGTGTTACAAGCAGAGGAAACAAGAGAAGCCACATGAATATAACCACCTTTTAGAACAGAACTATGATCCATTGCAACTGTCAGGGAAAAGATCTCAAATCAAAAGCAGTTGATTAGAAGAAAGAAAAGTGCTTCAGAGCTGGCTACTCCATCAATCATCTCACACTTAGGGCTCTTCAGGGCCTGGCACTAGGCTTTACATACTTTTATGTTTGGAGCTTTCTAAATTATGCATGTTATTATTTTCCATTATCTAGAAAGGAAGTGTTTCTGAAGCCAAAGACCAAAAGCTACACCCAGGAATTTATTTTAAACCTAAGAATTTCCCCAAGGCCTGGAATTTGGTGTCTGGGTTCCAGATTTGGGGTAATCGTTGGGCTCCCTTTTCAGGCCTGCCTGCGTGTGTGTCTACAGCCTCCCCCACCCCCATGTGCACCATCTGTTCAGCAGGGCATAGCTTTCCAAAGCCTTAGGTCAGCCTCTTCTGGTAACTCTACCTGGGGAGAAAAGCAGCTCTGATGACCCACCAGATCAAAGATAAAGCCCAAAGTGTTTACAATATCAACTTTCACTCCCTGGAGAGAAGGGCTGTATCTTTCTCTATGGCTGCAAAACCCAACTGTAGCTTTTTGAATGACTGGCTCCTTTGGCACCTCCAGGCCCAGGAGCCCAGCTGCTGCCCTAGCCCAGCCCAGGCAAGGAGGCTGCTGACAGGCCTCCCAACAGGAGAACAAAGCTATCAGTCCCATCTCTGCAGGGTACCAGCCTCGCCCTCACACCTGCCAGGCGGGCCTTCTCTTTCTCGGTAAACTTCTTTGTCTGCTTAGTTCAGCACTGGGCACATACGAGACTTTCAATAAGGCCTTGTGGTTTTTTAGCAGCTCGGTTTTGTGACCAGAACTTGAGATCTGGAATCAGGAGATCTAGTTTGACACTCTTCTTCCACCTATGACCAGTTGTCTGAGCTTCATTTTCTTCATCTTTAAAATGGTGATGAGAATCATGTCTGACTTAGCTGTCTCTCAAGGTTGTTCACTCATTTATGAGGATGGCAACATGGGGTAAAGGCTAAGGGCTCAGCTCCTGCATTAAGCTGCCTGGGTTCACATACCAGTCTGTTATTTCCTAGTTATGCAAACCTGGGCAAGTTGCATAGCTTCTCTGATGCCTCAGTGTTCCTCATCTGTAAAATGGGATTATAATAGTTCCTACTTCAAAGGGTCATTCAGAGGATTACATGAGTTAATACTTATATAGCACTTAGCATGCTCTCTGGCACTATAGCTCCAGTAGCTCCTCTGCAGAAGGTGCTGGGGTTCTATCAAAGATACTGAGTGCGTTAACTGTGAAGAGAATCAAATAAAATAAATGCAAAAGCAAATCCTGTCATTGACCCTCCCCATACATATCTCACCCTCGTGTGTGCTCGTGTGTGTGTGTGTGCTGTCTATATGATATAGCCCCGCCTACCAATCCAGTACCTTATTCTTTACCCTCCAGACACACCAGATTCCTTTCTGACCCTTGAAACCACCAAGCTCTTTCCTGTCTTATGGCTTTTGCTGCCTATCCCTTCTTCCTTGAAAAATGGTTCCTAGAGCGGGGGCAACAGTGTCTTCTGGGAACTTGTTGGAAATGACAATTCTATAGCCCTAGCCCAGCCCTCCTGAGTCGGACCCTCCGGGCCCAGGTCCAGTAATCTGTGCATGCCAATGCACACTAAATATGAATGGACCACTGGTCCAGAGACTCTTCCTTCTGCTCTTCATTCGGCTGGCTCCTTCCTATGGAGGAAGTTCCTCTTATGCCTCTCAGAAGATTGCCTGCCACCAATATAGGTTTGTGAAGTGGCCTGTATTTTCCTTGCCGATGCACCATTTAGTTTGGATATTAGAAGTCTTTTTAAGAAGCCAGTTTGGAACCCCATGGGAACAGTTCTGGATGGATGAAGTCAGACCTGGGGGCAGGCACAGTGATATACGTAGATTTCCTGGCCACACGGCCATTTCAGAAAGAGAAAATTGAAAGCACAGAGGCCTGCAGCAGGTGAACTGCCTTACTATGGAGAGAAACTAAGTCACTTGGGAATATCTAGCACCTAATGTAAAAGCAGAAATGTTAAGGAGGTAATTAACACCTATATTCTAATCTCAGAATAGTAGCTAAGTACAGACTTAAACAGAAGCTTCAAAATAACAAAATAGCCCCGGGAGGACAAAAGAAAATCTAGAGACTTCCAGTCAAGATGGTGGTATAAGTAAATATGGCTCGCCTCCTCACACAACCACATCAAAATTACAAATAAAACATAGAACAACCATCACTCAGAACTGCCAGAAATCAGGGTGAATGGAAGTCTGATAACCACGGAATTAAAGAAATCACATCCACCCACACTAGTAGGAGGGGCAGAAACATGGAAAAGGCTGGTCCCACATCACGTGTGGAGGATAAACATTCAGGAAGGATACCTTGAAAGTAAGGAGTCCCAGCCTGACACCAGACCCCCAGCCCAGGGTTCCATCGCCAGGAAGGTAAGTCCCCATAACTGCTGGCTGCAAGAACCAGCAGGTATTGAGTCAGGAGAAGAAATTTCTGGAGTTCCAAGCAGATCCCCTTAAAGAACACATGCCCAGACTTACTCATACTCACTCCCTCTGAGCTCCAGCACTGGGGTAACCCAGCTTGAAAGGCACCAGTGACATACAGGGAGGAACTGAAGTGTCTGGCATCAAGGTGGGAACTGAGGGACAGCTTTCTCCCAGACAGAAAGGCAGGCAGAGGCCATTGTCCCTTATCTGAGCCCTATCCCCACAGAGCTACAGAGCCAGCAGGCAGGTGCCATATCTGAAACTCAATCAACCTGGCTAACACTGTTTGCCTGGCCCTGGAGATCCCCTGCTTAGAGGCCCACCCAAACTGTGAACCATGAATTTTCATATGAATGGCTGGTCTTGGCTCATGCTTCAAAACTTTGTAAATCCTGTCAAACTAGCACAACAGGCCTCAGTAAGCCCTCAGCCCCTATAACACTTGCTAAGTGGCCCCAGGACCAGCACCAGCAGCAGCCAGCGTAGATTCACAGCTTGGCTTTGCCCGGGAATCTCCAACCCCAACACAAGTAGCAGCCATCTCAGATTGCTTTATAGTTCATGCAGGTTGACCCTGGGCAAAACACAGGTGGGGACTGACCTTGCCCTATACCACATGGGACACCCCAGAGTATGTGCACCCAGTGGACAACTACAGGTCGTGTCAGAGCACCACCACCCTGCCCCTGCACAGCCAATCCTCTGAAGAGGGCAGAGGTTGGTGGTTAGTGGTCACAGCCAGTCCTTGCAGCTGATTGGCCTGGGTAAATCTGTCCTATTGACCTGTCAACGGAGATCAAGGCTCAACTACAAGAGAAGGGTATACTTAGCCTGCACAAAGGGCACACTTCAAGTACCCAGCTTGGGTAATAGGAAAGGCTGTGCCACTGGACCCTGTGGACATCTACTATATTAGGCCATTCTACCAAGACAGGGAGTCATAGCAGCTCTACCTAATACATAGAAACGACATACAGGGAGGATGCCAAAATGAAGAGATAAAGAAACATGAAGGAGACAAATAAAAGAACAGATCAAAACTCCAGAAAAAGAGCTAAACAAAATCGAGATGATCAACCTCTCAGATGCAGCGTTCAAAACACTGTTTATAAGGATGCTCAAAGAACTCAGTGAGGACCTCAACAGCATAAAAAAGATCCAGTCCAAAGCAAAGGATACACTAATTGAAATAAAGAACAATTTACAGGGAAACAATAGTAAAGTGGATGAAGCCAATAATCAAATCAATGATTTGGAACATAAAGAAGCAAAAATATAATAATAACCAGTCAGAACAACAAGAAAAAAAAAGAATTAAAGAAAAATGAGGATAGTGTAAGCAGCCTCTGGGACAACTTCAAGAAGTCCAACATTTGTGTCATGGAGGTGCCAGAAGGAGAAGAGAAAGAGGAAGAAATTGGAAATCTATTGGAAAAAATAATGAAAGAAAATTTCTCTAATTTGGTGAAGGAAATAGACATGCAGATTGAGGAATCACAAACAAGATGGATACAAAGTCCCAAATAAGATGGATACAAAGAAGCCCAATCCAAGACACATCATAATGAAAATGCCAAAGGTTTAAGATAAAAAGAGAATCTTAAAAGCAGCAAGAGAAAAGACCTTAGTTACCTACAAGGGAGTTCCCATAAAACTGTCAGCTAATTTCTCAAAAGAAACTTTGCAGGCCAGAAGGAATTGACAAGAAATATTCAAAGATATAAAAAGCAGGGGCCTATAACCAAGATTTCTCTACCCAGCAAAGCTATCATTTAGAATCAAAGGGCAGATAAAGAGCTTCCAGACAAGAAAGAAACTAGAGGAGTTCATCACCACCAAACCATTATTATATGCAATGTTAAAGGAACTTACTTAAGAAAAAGAAGATCAAAACCATGAACAATAAAATGGCAATAAATACATATCTGTCAACAACTGAATCTAAAAAACAAACTAAGCAAATAAGAACAGAGACAGAATCATGAATACAGAGAGTGTTGCCAGATGAGAGGAGGGTGTGGGGGAGTGAGTAAAAAAGGTGAGGGGATTAAGAACTACAAATAGGTAGTTCCGGAATAGCCATGGGAATGTCAAGTGCAGCATAGGAAATGGAGTAGCCAAAGAACGCACACACATGACCCATGGGCATGAACCATGGTGTGGGGATTGCCTGAGGGAGTGGGGGTTGCCGGGTAGAGGGAAGCAAAGGGAGAAAAACCGAAAGAACTGTAATAGCATAATCAATTAAATGTAATTTTAAAAAAAAGAAAATCTAGAAAGATATTGCTAAAACAATTATGTTAGAGATACCTAGGAAGTAGTTTTTTCCTTTTAACATATTGTCTCATTGTAGTTAACAAAAAAATCAAAGTTTACTAATTTATGGCTTTTTTTCTGAATATCTCAATAGACAGATAAGTATATTCTTGACATATCTCTGGTGTGCATTACCCAGGCAGACACACCCACACTGACCTGACAGGTAGCATCATCCTCCCTGTACAAGCAGAGACAGAACCTGGAAGAAAGAAAGGCCCCACAAGATTCCATTTTAGACACGAATGCAACAAGGTCATGGACAGGGAGAACATCCCAGGCCACAGGCACGGTGAAGGGCCGAGGCTGCTGGTGCACACAAACAGACCTCCTCATCTGGTGCACTTCTGAAGAAATAATGCAATTGCGAGAGGCCATAGAAGCCACAAATAGAACAAAAGGAGGAAAGGAAAAATCAATATGCAGTAAGAGGAGGAAGAGAGCCAGGAGTGGTGTCTGAATTGCTGGCAAGAAAGAGAAACAGGCGGCAGGCTGGGTCGATGGCCCTTTGTTCCACACCTTGGGGCCTGGGCACGGACAGTGTTCCCAGACCACTTCCTGGGCAATTCGCACACAACCTGTCCATGGCAGACACTAGTGTCCATCTTCCACACTTGGGGGAACCGAGAGTCAGAAAGATGACATAACTTGATCTAATTCCCATCATAAATAAAAGCACCGAGATTTGAACCCAGAGTCCCACCCAACCCCTCAGATCAAGCTCTGTCTCACCCAGCACATCTGTCAGGTCCACAAGGACACACACGGAATATGAGCCGCAGCGAGTTTGGAAAGAGAGAGGACCACTTTACCCGTGTTTATGGAGTTAGCTCCCCAAGGCCCACTCACCTGGGAAACAGCCTCTGGGGAAATTTGACTCCCTGCCTCTCTCCCTGCTCTGCACAAATCGATGTCTATCTCTCTAAAGCAGTCGGTGTGAGACCAGCTAGCGGCCTTCACTCAGACCTGAGAAGAGGCACACCTTGCTCCTTGGAACTCCCCCATCCCTGGAGGCCTGCAAAAGAGAGAAGGGCCCTCAGAGCAGCAGGACAGGGCAGGCGTGAGGCTCCCTACACTGAACTCACCATTCTTTCCTACTTGGGCTCTCCCCAGGGGTAAGCAGGGACGCCCCTTTACACATCCACACCCTGGGCCTCTGAGACCGTGCATCGCTCCTCTCCCTCCCTCCCAAGCTGCAGTGTTTTAGTTAGAGAGTAAGACAGGACTTGCTAAATCAAAGTGGTTTCCCCAGCAACAGTGGGAGAAGCAGGTTTACTTACGCCAGGTAAATAATGCATGAGCTCAGGCTGGGAAATACAGCAACCAAGTTCATGTTACTAACGGGTTCACTGAACCTCGCAGCTCAGCTCCTGAGCCCGAGTCCCAGGGGATAAGGTTGCAATTTCCCACCCACCCTGCCCCTCCAAAGGAATCCTTTCTGTATTCAGGTTGCATTTTTTTTTTCTGGCTATTTCCTATTCCCTAAATCAAATTGCCTCTGCCTTCAAGAACAGAGACTAAACACCCATCCTTCATGAGGCTTCTCCCATCCTTAAAGACAGGTCTGGAAATGGCTGTCTTTTGCAAAGTCCGACAAAGCAGCACGGATTGGGGACTGGCACAGGGCTCCCAGGTCTGCCAGACGATGGTTCCTTTCCAACTCCAGTAGGTATAGCTGACAGGTCGGCCAGGTCCCCGCGCTCCCAGGCACATGTGCTCTCTGCCAAGAAGAAACGTAAACTGAACCAAATTGTGAAAGAACAACTCACGATAAAGCCGTGCGCTCCTCCCTCCCCCCAGAACAACTGATACTGAATCTACATCTCTCTGCCCTCCCAGAAGCTGCGCTTGCTCTCGTTGGTACTCTGAAAGTAAGAAGTTCTTTTTACATTTTATAAATAGGAAGCCATAGAATGTTACAGAAAAACTTTTTCAAATTACACAGCACCCTACCAATTTGACGTCCTGTCCCCCCACCCCCCAACTCCAAAGAGAATCGTTCATTTAGACGATTGAAAATTCAGTACAAGGAGAAACCTTATACCAATCATAAACAAGTGGAAGGTTGATTATTGGGAGGAAAGGTGATGATTTAGTCCCTGCCCAGAAGGACTTGCTACCTCTTGGGTTCCCGTGTGAGGGTAGTTCAGCCTCCAGAAGTTGTATACGATAAAGTGCTTACAGATGTGTATAGCACCTGATTGTCCATCTGTCCCAGCAAATGTGCAGAGAGTGGCTGGGTCTTCATTTACCTGATATCCCTAGCACCTGGCACCCACCTTGTGCACAGTAGATAGTATCTAGATAAATAAAAGAAGAAGAAAAAGCTGATGAAAGCACCTAGTTCCCATGGAAAAAAATTAAGAACTTGAAAAAAAAATTAAGAACTTGCCTCAACTCAACCAATGAGGTTTAGGCAACACTTGCCATTTGCTGGGTCTACTTGAACATATTCACGGTATTATAAAGTGGTCTGGCACAGACCTTGTGCAAAGCTCCGGAGTGTTAATGAGTAACAACTATCTGTGGAAATGCTTCTATTGAATGCGCCCCCTCTTGCTCGGGTGGAAAGGAAGTAATTCACACTGACAATAGATACCGCTCAGTGATTGCAAAATTAGGCAAATCTTCAGTGAGTATCATAGCAACCTTGTGGGTCTGTGAACATTATGGCAGTTTTGCATTAACACCTGAAAACTGAACAGCCAAATCTGTTAGGAGATTATTTTGGAAAAAGACCGAGGAGGAAGGAAACTCTGACACATGCTACAAACGTGGATGAACCTGGAGGACGTTATGCTTGGCGACATGAGTCAGCCACAAAAGACAGGGGCGGTATGATTCCACTTACACGAGATACTTACAGTCGTCAAAATAATAGAGACAGGAAGTCGAGTGGTACTTGCCAGGGCTGGGGGTAGACAGGAATGGGGAGCTACCGCTTGATGGGTGTAGAGTTTCCGTGTTACGAGGTGACGAGAGTTATGGAGATGGACGGTGGTGATGGTCGTACAGTATCATAAATGTGTTTAACACAGCGACCTGCACACTTAAAAACGGTTAAGATGGTGCATTTCATGTTACAGGTATTTGAACCCAGTAAAACATGGGGTGTTCACAGGACAACTGAAAGAACCTTCAGGTACCCATTGGAGTTGCTTAGGCAAAATCGCCAGATAAAGCAAGGTCTGAGCAGTCACGGAAATAAAGGGAGGTGTCTGGCCTGGGCTGACCATTAGTTAGTTGATCCAGAATCACACCCTCATTGCTAAACATTATGACAGGCACGTGAGAAACGGAAACCTGCCCGACAGCACCGACCGAGGGAGGGACTGAAGGGGTGGTTGGCGGGCAGGCACCCCGTCTGCCGCAGCTCATGCCGCAGGCACAGGACAAGTACACTGCAACAGGCAGCCCCCAAGTGTGGGCTGGTGCACGGGTTGTGCAACGAGATAGCACGCACAGAAGAACGCTGCGGGAAACAGCCGCCATGGCGAGTCCTGGACCGGGCAGGAACAGCCCATCGGCAAATCCCGTCCGACTGATCAGACAGTTGTCTGGGAGGAGAATGAATAATTACTGTGGGAGTTACTGACAGAATCACAAAGGCCTTGGTAGAAACATCACAAAACCTATTCAGAAAAGTAAAACAAGGTGTGTCCCTGAGAACTGTCCTGGAGTAACAGCGAAACCCGAGAAGCTCCTAGAGTGAAATCCGCCACCCCTTTGGACACCGCAGAGGTACCCAGGCGCTCAGTGCTCCTCTTTCAAGCACCAGGACCTAACACGCTTCGGCATCAACGCAGAAAGCAGTACATCTGGACGACGACCGTATCAGTGTGACACCGCGGTCCCAACAACGGCTCATTCTCACGTTCTCAGCCCGTGCAGTAAGGACTGTTGTACGAAATTATAGAAACGCGGCACTGTTCTGCCTCAACACTTCACAGTATATATAACACTTTCAAAGCACAGTATCTATAACACTTTCAAAGGGCCTTTTATAGAATTTATACTTTTGTTTCTGTTTTGTTTCTCCCGTTTTACCGCTTCGAGAAAGCTGTGGGACTAGTTGAAGCAGCGATTTCCTGCACAGGTCCAGGCTTGTCTTTGTGGCCTGTGTCAACACGCTACAGTGGGCACAAAGGGGCACACTGGGGACAGCTGACCTTTGTGAACAGGTTGCTATCCAAATGACATCCTCCAACGCTTCCCATGCTTCCCACCCCCAACGTGTCACCCAACACAGAGGAAATGGCAGAAGTGTTTGGGGCCCTGCGCTGCTAGACAATTGCCAAACCTCCACCTCACTTAGTGCCATGTAAACCAAGAGACCGGTATGGTTCCCAGAGCTGGTAGAATGGATACTCCCTCCTGTCCCGCCCTCTCCCTGGCCACACCACCGATGGCATGCACGTCCCTCCACAACGACCTTGCCCTAGGCTCTGACTCACCTAATCACAGCCCTGTGCCTCTCCATGAACTACAGGGAGTGATTTAGGAGTTTGGGCCTGTGGAGTGCCAGTCAACCCAGCCACTGGGAGGGAGCGCCTCGCAGAACTGCTGAGGCCTCAGGTCGAGACACCAGGGGCTGCACAGCAGAAGGGGAAAGGCCAGTGGTCAGCCAGACAGAGAGCCAGACAGGAGCTGTGTGGTACTCACAGGAGGGCTCTGTCCAGCAGCACAGAGGCCCTTCCCACAAGCAGGTAAGAACCGGGCGAAGACCTCTTTGGAGGGTGAGAGCTGTGACCTGGGTCCTAAGTCTCTGATGCACTTTGAGGGGGTTCCAGGGGTCCCCAGTTACTGTCAGAAGGAATTACCCACTCTGCTGCCCAGCCACAGAGCCTGGGCCTTCCTCTGCCGGACCAGACCACCGTGTCGGAGCCCCGCTCCTCTCCCAGTGTTTCCAGAGTTCTTTTCTCTCCTGAAAGATCAAGAGCTCCAGTTTAACTGCACTGACCCCACGCCTCAGGTTCCTCTTCTGCACCTGAAAGAGAAACCAAACTACAATCTCGTTGAGCCCTGGCCTCTTAGACCCCCACTACTGTGTTTCTGACCTGCCCCCAGCCTGCTGAGGAAGTCAGAGGGCTGATGGAGGCTGGAGGGATCAGAAGACAGAGGTTCCTGGACCCAGGACCAAGAACTGTATTCCATCTCCCCGTGCCCTACCCACCCCTCACACACAGGGTCACGCACACCCACGTCGCATTTGGGGTCTGGAAAGCACCCCCAGTTCTGCAGCACTGTAGAGCCTCAAATGCACCTTCCCACACTCACAAAAGCCCTGCAGGGCAGGTAGTATTACCTCTTCCACAGATAAGGAAATTGAGGCTCAGAGGAGTTAGGCCCATAGGGCAGAAACGTGGTTGGAGCAATGAGTGGCAGAGCGGGAATTGAGCCCGGCACACGGGTCCCCAGCTCAGCTCTCTGAGACATCCTCTAACCTCTCCATGCTCCTCTGGCTGTCCCTATGGCACCTGCCCTTGCCAGGAGGGACCCCGCTCTTCTCCAAGCCTCCTTTGCCTCTTTGGAAACTGGGGCACTGAATATAAATTATAGCAGTGCCAGGAAGCCGGGTTCTCCTTTGATCTTGCTTGTGAGGAGCATGTGCAGGCACAGAACATGAGAAACGCTGCCCAGACTCAGGCCCCAGACAGCACCAAGGGACAGCGTGGGAGAGCCACCTCCCGCGGCCCCTCCTGTGACGTCAGGCTCCATTGTCAGCACTGGCCCTGGAGGGGTCTGGCCCCTGCTGGCACAGGCGCCCCTGCCCTAGGTTTCTTCTGAAGGAAGGCTTGAGAGGCACTGCAGGGCCTCCGAGACTTCAGCGGCCTAATGGGATGCAAATTGGAATTTGCTCCCATAAAAATATATTATGCATGGACTTTCTATTAGATTTCACTTGGAAACTCATCATCCATCACCCCGGCAGGGTCTGCACAACCTCGGGCCTGTGTCAGCAGATTCTTTTCATCTCATGCCTGGTGCCAAATTCATCTCCCTGGCTGGGGGACTGGGGGACTCCAAAGGTTTGGAACATGGCCTGGGTGGAGTGGGAAACCACTTCCTGGCACCCTCTGTGGTTGTCCTGCCCTGGCTAGACAACCAGAGAAGGCAGGGCCCAGACGGGAAGGAGGGGACTGACCCACACAGCTGGGACTGTCTCCAGGGGAGCCAACGACTGTGAAGTTCGGGCTGGGAGGCTCAGAGGGGTGAAGACTGTCCAAGTGCCCAGAAGCCAGGCTCCTACCCATGTGAGTAAATAAAGTCTTCTGACAGGACCAGTCCAGAAGACTTGCCCTTCC
>PVKM010047734.1:0-11359 GCA_004027735.1 Carollia perspicillata
TATTGACTCAGCTTCTGATATTGCTGGGCCCCAGTCTTCCCTTACTGTCTCAAATCCAGCCGATGCTCCCCCCACTACGGAACGCATGAGCCTCTCTGCCCTATTTTCAGCTTCGTTTCTCCAATGTCAATAATATCATGTCATACCTCATTAATTACATACCTCATTAATTACAAAATTATCCAACTTCAAAGGTCATTTGTGAATCACCACAGTATCCAAGTATAAATGAGTTAACAAAAACTTAACTTTGAAACACCCAGTACACAGAAATTTCTGCTTGTACACAGCTACTCTTATAATTCACCAAAGTCCTACCTCTCCCCTCCTCTCCCAACAAAAATACTGCAACCAGCTTGTCTTGGCCAGTAGCCCTCTGCTGGCCAGTAAGGGGAAATGACCGATCCAAGACCTCACCCACTCCTTGATTGCACAACCCACCCGCTTCTCCCGTTCCTCTTCCAACACTCACAGCTCTGTCAAAACTCTCTCAGACAACGCCTTTCCAACACTTTGTCTCCATATATTTTAACCTCTTCTTTCTTCTAGTTATAAAAAATTCTAATTATTTTCTTGTATCCAGAAAATGCTACTAATTGTGAGCGATGGGTGAAGCCAGTTTGAGAGATTCGTCGGTCTAAGTTACCTTACTTTTGGAGGCACAACCCCACATCATATCACAAATATTTACATTTCTATTCTGCATATTTTTACATGAATTACAATTTATATGCTATGACCTAAAAGTTAAATTGCATTTGACTAATCGATGTGATATGTTCTGTAGACATAATTTTACTATTGCAGTTTTCATATTTTGGAGTTGTCACACCCCCCACGCCCCCACTCCTGCCCCATCTCAAACATCTTCTTAGGTCTTGAAAACTACTAAATGCTGTGTTTTTAGTGCCTAATGGTAAAATTGACCTTGTCGATAAGATTAAAATGTGGAAGTAGCAAATATTCCTTCTAATTAAGAGAAACAAAAGAATATTGGCAGCATGTTACACAAGCATTAGACTGTGAGTGTTCAACAAAATTTGGTATAATCATATAATAAATTTAACAAAATCAACGTATTTGAAATGATGCCTATTACAATTTTTGTACTATATGACAATAAGGCATAAATAATAACTGACAGTAAAGAAGATACTCTGAGATAGTAGTATTTCTACACAGACAAATCAAGTATTTCTGGGATTTTGATGGAAAATGAAGGAGGAAACCAAGAACAAGAAACAATTTGAGGGGTCATCTGAGGGCCCCTGAGAACCTGGATCTTTCCACAGCTTAAAAAATGGCACGTTATATTTTGAGCGCATGTTTTCCAAAGGTAGCTGAGGAATTTGGTGGTTGGTTGTTGCTCCCACCGCAAAGACTGTTCTTGAGAAAACTGTACTGGCTACGCTGGTGGTGGAGCGGGGAGAGCGGGAGATTTCTGTAAGAGTTCTGGGTGGGCAGGGAGGAAGGTGAAACCCCTTCAGAAGAGCAGAGCTGGGCGAGGGGCGGTGACCCGAGACCCCAGGGATGTACCCGCAGGGCCAGAACGCGCGCGGCAGCTTTCCCCACTGCCCCCTCGCCCCGCCCGCGCACCTGCTCGCCCCGAGCCTCTCCTAGTGCACTTTCGGTAGAAGACAACTGTTAGGCTCAGCACAGGCTGACTGGCTTCCCACCACTCGGAGGAAAATGCTGACGTCGACCTTTCCAGTCATTGCCCTGAAGGAGAATAAAACCTGGGCTCTGGAGCCTCCGTGAAAATGACCAGCATGTTTTCTGCGCGCGCTTGGCGGCTTGGCCCGGTGGAAGACAGCATGGTTGGCCACACCTAAATTCCTTGGCAGCTCAGACTGTGGCGTGAAAAAAGGCTGTATTCAGAACATGGGTGGTGAGGGAGTCCAGACTTTGGAAGTGGTGGGGACAGGCTGTCTTGAGTTCCAGGGCCCCTACGGCCGCTGGCCGCTGCTCCGGTCCTATCCTGCCTTTGTGGGCGGCTGGGCTCAGAACCATCTCAAAGCGTGGGGCCACCCACTGACCCCGCTGACCCTCGGGGTTCAGGTGAGAACGAGACAGGCAGCATCAGGAAGAAACTGGGAAAATTCCTGGGCTAGTGGAATGGGGAAACTGAGACAAGAAAATGAAACAGGCCGAACAGTTGTGCAATTTACAGCCAGCTAGTGAATTGCACTCAAGGACACCAACCAAGGACGCTTGAGAGTAAACAGTTTATACTCCCCTCCGTAACCAGATAATACATAGCCTCCCGAGCCATAAACCACACGCATCTGGGGAAGAGAGGAAGAGGAATTCTAACGCGAACGAAGAGATACACAGGAACAAAGGAGCCAGTTTGGGAAGAAGCTTTGGACTTGCCTTTCAGCTCCTTCTGGCAAGAGAAGCTGCGTGTCTGTGCTTCCCACTGGGAATTTACCTCTCTCAAATTCCCATATTCCCGCTGTATAAATTTCTTCTGAAAGGTCAAGTTAAGGTGAGTGTTAGGGTTTTACCCACCACCTTCTAAGACTGATATTAAGAAAAGCACAATTATAATCCAATCCCTGACTCTGCTTTTTGGCTCTGTTGCCCTCTGGTTTCCAGAGGAAAAGCGTTCAAACGGTGCCTCAGTTCACTGCTTAACAGTTGTGCTGCTTGCTCGGTTCCTTGCTGTGGGCAACCCCATTGACCAGGGGTCAGAATTATAATACCGAGGTGTGTACACAATGTTATGGGCACAAAGGAGGGAGCATCACAGAGAAAGTGACCTTAAGGCTGAGCCCTGATTTTTGGAGAAGAGCTTCTGGGGTTGGGTGGGAGGCAAAGATCAGAAGAAGGGAGAGAAGGAAAGAAGGAAATAGTAATACCAATGGTAGTAGCTAAAATTTATATAACAGTGGGTCAGGTGGTATTCTGAGTGCTTTTACATATTAATTCATTCAATCCTTGTAAAACCCCAGGAGATAGGTGCTGTTATTATTCACACTTCACAGATGAGGAGGTCGTTATTATTCACTTTACAGATGAGCAGGTCATTGCAGCACAGAGAGGTTAAGTAACTTGCCTTAGGTCACATAGCAAATAAGTGGCATAGTCAGGATTTACTTCAACTCTGTCCAGGGCCTGCCTGTGCTTTCAACCACTCAGGGGATGTGGGGTGGGCTGAATGGGGGGAAATTTATTCCAGTAATGTGAACAGCCTTGGCCATGTGAAGCAGAGACAGTTTGCCCAGAAAATTGGATATGGCCCAGGCACCCTAGGTCATAGGGAAAATGGTAGCAGTTTAGAGAAGATTACATATATTTGAGAGTTTATAAGATTATGTCTGACTTAAATCATGGCATAATAAAACATAGTATTTTTACATTCTTTATGTTGAAGGCAAAAATAATTGAACTTATGTTAAAAAGAAACAAAAACACCTGAACAATCCATGACAAGAAAGGAAAAGGAAGCTAATACATCAAACAGGAACAGTGAAAAAATACATCTAAAGCAGAATGGGAAGACATACTTGTGCTCTTTAGTATTTTCTAAATTTTCAAATTTTGTGATCAGAAAATGTGTATATATAAAATAAGTGTTCTTACATAATAAAGTATATGTGTATATATAATGTATGTGTATATTATATTCAAACATATATTTTCCATTTTGAAATGTCTAGATTGACAATTCTAGTAAAAATAACACATACACCAGACATTCTAGAAGGTGGCTGAAAAACATTACTATATATTTATTCCAAATTATTAGTGTCAGGCACAAAAGGTTATAAACTTCTGTAGAGTTGACATTTTCAAAAGTACATTAAACTGGAGTTCAGACTGTTTATGCTTTAGTCAGTATTTTAAAAAAAAGAAGCATCCTAAATGCTGTAAGCCAAATTCCTCCATCTACATACAGAGATTGTTGAAATTAAATGCCTGAAAATGTGTGCTCACAGTCAAAGGAGCAGGCAGCGTACAGGAAAGAGAAATTGGGCTTCCTTATCCCCTGTGCCTTCTACGAGGGCACAATCAAACAGGATGTGAGACTGTTCCAGAATAATTGAAACAATTTTTTTCTGAGATGGTTCTTGAGTTTTCATTATTCTGCAGAGGAAACTGATGTCCTCAAATTTTCAGGACCCACAACTAAATATATTTCAACTAGATCACATCTGTCATTTTAAAGATGGCATCAATTAACAGCATTAATTAGCAGCATTAATTATCAGCATCATAATACTAAGTATTCAGAGGGCAATTTCACTGGAACCCACTCACCGAAGGCAGCAGAGGGGGAAGGGCAGGCAGTAGAAGGGTAAGATCCAGAGTACTTTTCTTTTTTTAATTTATTTTTTGATTTCATCTTTATCATATTTTTCCCATTCCCATTTAGTCCCCTTATATCCCTCTCTCCCCAGCAATCCCTGCACTGCTGTCCATGGATCCTCTTCCTCATAGAGGGAGAGCAGGATGACAGCTAGTGGCGGGAGGCGGGGTTGGGCGGGGGTGACAAGGAGGAGGGACTGAGTCCGAAGGCATGCCTTCCCTCTGCAGTCTGAACTTTGTCGTCATCACCCCAAAGTGCCTTCAGGGCAAGGGTGGCTCAAACACTGTTGGTGAGAACAGTTCCGAAGCAGGAAATGAAATGTGCCAACAGAATGTTGGCTCCTCTCCCCCTTGCCCTGCCCAACAGAGCCAGAAGAGTTGCTCCTTTTTAGACGCAGAGAGAAAGAGGGAAGAAAGAGTGGAGGGAGAGCCGCCCTTCTCCCAGAGCTCATCAAGAGCCCATTCCAGGTGATGGGAGACATGAGAAAGTTGGAAAAGTTCAGTTTAAGTAACAGCTAATAAGCTGAGTAATCAATGCATGCAAAAGCTATTCCGGAAACTGAAGGGATGACGCACCCTGACTCCAGGAGGCCACAGCCAGTCCACCTCTGTGCCTCAGAAGGTCTCAAGCAATCAAGATGGTATCTGAGCCATTTACTCCAGGGAGAGATGCTCACCACCCAGGGCAAGAATGCTGAATTTTTTAAATCCAATTAAATTTTTCTATGAATTCCAAACCCCTTACCTACATTTTGTTTTCCTTATAAAAAGAGCCATTTTAAAATGGAATTTAAGACTGTTAGGGTACAAACCTGCCGCTTTCTCAGATCACTGACCAAATGAATAAAGTGCCCATAAGATTTAATCCCTGTCTCTGCTTCTTGGGTCTTGTAGATGACAGGCAGCATGGACACCGGCTTTTCTGGTTACACAGGCAAGGGGAGGACCAGGTGGCCCAATTTCCTCCTGCAATTACCTGCCTGGGTGCTGTGCAGAACAGCAGTGCTGTGTGATGGCCTGGTGGTTGGAATAACCACGTGGTGGAGGGAAGCAGAAGCTCACAGCCCTCAGATGAATCACCTAGGTTGGGTGAGCTCTGTTTAAAAATCTGCCTGTATGCCTCTGTTGGTGGTGAAACGGCGCCAGAATATCACAGGAAATTGGACCTTGGTTCACCAAGCCCTGTTCTTGAGTTCTGGCTAAGAATTCAGAGTCAAGACCCAAACGATAAAAAAAAGTTTATTTGGAAATTTACGGAGGTAGGAAAAGTGAGCCAGCTGGACATGGGTTTTGGAAAGAAGTTAGAGAGGCCAAAGCTGGTCCTTTAGAGTTTAGGAAAGAGAAAGATAAAGGTAATGTGCCTGGAGGGAAGAAGAGGAGGAGGGCCAGAGCTGCACTTGGCACTTCAGCTTGAGGGTATTTATCTAGAATCTCAAGGGAGGATTCCAATAGACTGTGCATCAGCTTTCCAGGGTCTCTGCTGATTGGTCAGTGCCAAGGGTGTCATTAGTCTGGGCAGCTGGTCCTGCTGTGAGCCATGATGTAGCGTGTCTGGTTTTGCTGCTTTTCCTGGCTTGGAGCTGAAACATGACTGAGACCTAGATGTTATCCTTAGGGGCTAATGCTTAAGGGGGTGGTCATGCACGGGTCCAAATGGGAGTCCCATGAGGCCACTCTTTGGCCCCTTGTTCCTCTTCCAAAGGGGTCTACTGCGTGACTAGTGACATGCCAGGGGAGGAAGGTCAGGGGAGGGTGGGAACTGCATGACCAGTGATACGCTAGGGGAGGAAAAGTTACTCTGGGGGTGATGTCCTTGTTTCCCTAACTTTGCCCACTGCCAAGCACCTGGGGCTTTCTGCCCTGGTGACTTTCTGTCATTGGTTCCTTGTCCTTGCTCTGCTCATGGCTGTCTTAACTTCCTACCATACTTCTCAGACATCAGGTGCAGGTGATGGGGAAGGCGTGGGCAACCAAGTAAGCCTGCTGGGGCTTCTGGGTGGCAGGAGGAGGCAGCCTTGGGGCCAACATTTGCTGCCAGTAATCCACAAAGCAGGTAATCCTCCGTGCCTGGGCCTGCTGTAATAACTGCTGTCACTTACTGACTTACATGCACCAAAGGTTCAGTTCACAGACATCGTCTCTCCTGTTCACACATCATAAAGACAAGATTTCCAAGATTTCCAAGATTTCCATCATAAAGACAAGATTCCAGATATAGGGGGAGAGGCTCTGAGAGGTTAGGTGACTTGCTAAACGACCCAGTCACGATGGAGCAGAGTGGACACACTCCACCAAGGTGATTACCTGCCCCCCCACAGGTAGGGAGATGCCCACCTTTTGGAGTCCTTACATCCCCAGTGTCATCCCTTCCTAGACTTATCCTCTGCTCTTCTTTGGCCCCAAATTCCTACCATGAATGAAACCACAAAGGCCAAGAGGCAATTACCTCCAGAAACTTTTTGTGCAACTGTGTAATCAGTCAAGTTCCCTGGAGCAGGGCCATTCTCTGGAGAGGCTCTGGAAGACTCCAGCTGGCCACGAGAGCCTAAGATGTGGGAGTTGGCAATAAAGGCGGAGAGCAGGTGGAGGCCCGACCCTAGGAACCTGGGAACGGCACCCATAGGATGGGCTGTGCAAGGAGTCCCAGCCATGCCAGGCAGGAAAAGAGGAAGAGAAAGTCTAGGAAACCATTCCCCCCTGAGAGGAGGCCTCAGATGCTGCCTGTGTGCCGGGGGCACCCCAAAGGACTGACCTTCTAAAGCAGGGGTGATGAGGCCATGATTTTGCCCACCCCCCTCAGATATATGCTTATGATTAACATGACAAATAGGCTTAGTATTTATGACAGCATCATCTTGGGTTTTATGGGGCATTTTTGCTCCATAAACTTGACCCACTTTCATATAGAGCTGCTCATTTCCTGCTCACAAAGCTGGCTGTGGGGTTCCTATAATTATCAACGTTTTATAATTGGAGAAACTGGCCCCAGAGAGGAAGAGGAGGATGTGCTGGGAAACAACAGCAGTTCCAGGCCCCTGCTCACTTAGCCCACTCTTAAGATCATCACCGGAAAGAAATAAGGTTGGACCTTACCTCACCCTGACCAAGCCTTTAAAACTCACCTGGCTTTCTCTCTGTAGAAGAAACCTAGATGCCTTCGTTTACTAGCTCTGTGGCTCGTCAGCTCTTTCAGCCTCCTTTCAGTGCTATGAAATTGGAATAGTAATAATGTTTGCTCTAGAACAGTGCTGTTCAATAGAAATACAATGTCATTACTGGATGGGGACAGGGCCTGGGGTGGGTCTGCTTTGGCTGGCCTCTAGAGTGTGGGTTCTTTGAGTCCAGGTGATTTTGAGAGTACGTTTATTAAGGAACCCCTACCTTCTATGACAGTGTGGGTGGAATTGGAAAATATGATGCTAAGTGAAATAAACCAGTCAGTGAAAGGCAAATTCTGTGTAATCTCACTTGTAAGAGGAAACTAATGAAGAAAATAAACTAATGAGCAAAACAGAACCAGAGACATGGAAATGTGGAATAGTCTGACAGTGGCCAGAGGGGTGGAGGGAGGGGGGTAATGGTGGAAAGAAGGGGAAGAGACTAGTCAAAGACCATGTATGAATGATCCATGGACCCTGGGACAAGCTGATTCTGCCCATTGCTCCTTGTTGCAAGTCTGGTGAGGTCCCTTAGCCTTCAGGATTTGCATGCCTGTAAGGGAAAAAGAAGGGAAAGGCATCGGTGTGCTCCTGGGAGAGTGTGCCCAGGGTCAGTCTTTAAGGTTTTAAAGGCTGGAAATTTAGGGAAGGTCTTAGGGAAGGATCTCCAGAGAATATTCATCAGCTTTTCCAGGCGTGTCCTTTCAGGACTGTGGTCTCTACTGATTAGTCAATGCCAGGACAGCTGGTCATTGGTCACCTGCCTGATTTTGCAGCTTTTCTGGGCCTAGAGCTGAGATACAACTGAGGCCTACATGTTATCTCTAGCAAGGGGGAGCGGTGCAGGGCAGTTTAAACTGCTGGACCATCAGTATGCCAGGGGAGGAAAGACCACCCTGGGGGGGAGTGCCAGTTTTGCCCACTGCTAGGCACATAGGGCTTTCTGCCCTGGTGACCGTCTGTATCTGGCTATAAATTGCTTGGCCAGTTTGTTTAGCTATCTGCCTCAGTTTCCCCATTCCACTTGCCAAAAAAATTTCCACCTCCATGTGAACCACAGAAGTCATTGAAAAGTTTCTAGTAGTCACTACTAGTCTAGAAGTCATTTAAAATGTTAACAGAAGCAAGTGAAATTAATTTTAAAATATGTCCAAAAGATTTTGATAGGAAATTAATATACAAAATCCGTAAGGGAATATTTTATGTTCTTATGGAATCCATGGAATCCTCGGAGTATTTTCCACTGAAAGCACATCTCAATTCAGACTGTTCACGTTTCAAGCGTTCCATAGTCACACGTGGCTGGTGGCCTTCGAACTGGACTGCCCAGGTCTAAAAGGTCACTGTGAGGGTGTACGTAAGGCGCATGTACTTTGGCTGGCGCCTGGCTATTCACATTCACTCCCCTCCCTCTCTCTTTGACACACGGGCACGTATTTCCCACATTTAAGTGGCCTTTACAAAGAACCAAGACCCAAAGTACACATGAGACAAACCCAGCACCGTGCCCCTTTTCCTAACACGCCCCCACCCACGCCAAACGGACCGTTTTCCTTACATGTAGAAGCAAAAAGCTGCCCACTCTACCATTCTCGCTTTTCTTGAAGACAGCTGCTTGCTTAGCAGTTCTCCCCGGGGAGCCCCCACTCCTGGCCACCTGCAGGCCCTCCGGGCGTTCATATTGGTGGCGAATTCCCACCTCCAATAGACAGTGAACGAAGCCCAGAGTCCAGGATCCTGCCCAGCACGCAGGAAACCTTAGCAAACTGCTGTAGACTCCACTGAAAATTCTGGGTTCCCTATTCCAAAAGGGTGCCGGGTGCCTCTCGCCCTCTCCCTGGAGGCAAGAACCCTGTTTGGAGGCAGCCTCTCCCCCCGGGTCGCTAGACCTAGGTGTCCAGTCCCTCTAAGGGATCCGGAGTAGACCAGGTTGGGTGGGGATTCGGCATTCCTGGATGACCCTTTGCAGGGTAGGGCGGCACCGGTGAGCTGGGGAGAGAGAGGCTGGCTGGGTATGAGGCCTTCGGGGAGCCGTTCTGGGGTCGCTCCGCAGACTCAGCTGGCGCGGCGACCCACCGTAGCGCCCCCCTCACCTCGCACCGCGCCCCGGCTCCCCCTCGTGGTGCCGCAGTCTCTGGCGCACCTTCCTCCGCAGCTCCGCCTGCCATGACGTCAGTGCAGGGCGGGCGGGTCCTTCGGTATAAACGGCGGAGCCGAGGGGCAGCGACAGCTCTCCCCGTTCCCGAGTTCGGCTGTCCGTGCCGCGCTCACGGTTCCTCACAGTTCCAGGCCCAGCGCTTCCACCCGCTCAGCAGCCGGCACCATGCGCGAGATCGTGCACATCCAGGCGGGCCAGTGCGGCAACCAGATTGGCGCCAAGGTGGGCGCGCCCCGACAGGACGGGCCCAGAGTGGGCGGTGGGCCGCGACGGAGTGGGTCCGGGCTGGAGGTGCAGCGGGCCCCAAGGGTGGAGGCCGGGCGAGGGTGGGGGGGCAGCGGTTCCTGCGGGTGCGGCCGGGGCCGGGAATTGGGGGTGGAGGCGGCGGCTCCCCGCCCCAGTGGCGCATTTTCGGCGCAGCAGCCTGCGGGGCCAGGAAGCCACACCACCTGCTGCGATACCCCAGGCGAGGCAGCTGTGAGTTCCTTTCATCAAGGCCCTTTGAAATTTTCTCGGAACCGACCCTTCAGCTGCATGTAGTTGGTATTTCTCTGGGTGTATTAGCCTCTGAAATTTGGATAGACGCTTCGTCCATATTAATCCAGTGGCCTCATGTGGAACTTAATTTGGACATTTTTTTTTCCCAGAGTTTGAATGGAAAAAAACGCAGTGTCATTGAGGTGACAGATGTTATAGAGAATACTCGTTGGGATATAAAGACGAGGATGTTAGATAATTTCCCTAGTACGAGCACCATCTAGACACGATACTATTCAATGCCAGTCTGGCTTCCTGTCTCCCAGGCGGCAGGTGACTGTACTGGGGCCGCAGTCACCCACAGCACTGGGCCAGGCGGGAGCAGGCACGGTGCACGGCTGTGGGTGAGGTCTGGAGAAGGATGAGGTCTCTGTCAGCACCGCCATATTGCCCACCCCAACCTCCCCGCCCCCTTTCCTGCTGCCGATTCACAACGGAGCCTGTGCCCTCTGCAAGGCCAGCTCTGTTCACTGCCCCAGTCATGCTCCCAGGCTCCCTCCTGCCCTTCCCCACCCGTGGCTCCCTGAGCTCAATGGCCAGAGGCCAGTATGGATGTCAGGGCATAAGCTGCTCTGCTTGGAGAGCTGGGTGGGCTCTGTGCCAGGAGACACTGAGTCCTATAAGGCAGCCACAGGGCGGCATCCAGCTGGATCTGGGTCCCGCCAGGACCCATCCATCAGCTGGCATAGTGAGATGCTGTGCTGCTGGGACATGGGGCCACCAGGCCCTGCCTGGGGGGTCACAGCCTCCCCAGCATCCACAGCTGCCCCAGAAGATCTGCTGGGCCCACCCTCCTCCTGCAGGGCCCCTCCCAGCTTTCCAGGCTGTCGCCACAATATGGCCCGTGTTCTGCTGGTTTCCAAGCCCCTCAGCAGCCTCTGCTGGAGGAGCGTGGGTGCACAGCTACCTGGTCTCTCTAGGGCACCCTCAGCCATCTGATCCCAGTGGCCGCTATTCCGAGGACGGGAGAGGAAGAAAGGGGCCACCTTTACTGATACTGACGATGCCAGACCATCACGTGACATACATATTTTAAAATTTCCAGTTCTGGGAGGTGATCAGTGATGAGCATGGGATCGACCCCACTGGCAGTTACCATGGAGACAGTGACTTGCAGCTGGAGAGAATCAACGTGTACTACAATGAAGCTGCTGGTGATTATCTGAATGTGTTTTGCTTTTCTATCAACCTTGCT
>PVKM010047735.1:0-11371 GCA_004027735.1 Carollia perspicillata
AGGCTCAGTCCCCCAGACAGCCATCCCCTCAGGTGCCCATGCTAAGTCTGGGCCACCCACACCTCTAACCAGCCAGCTGTACATCAGGGTTCCCAGGACCACCCCAGGTTTGAACTTGCGACAACAGCTCAGAGAACTCAGAAAAGCTTTACTTACATTTCCCCATTGGCCTCAAGGGCGATGATGAAGGATACAAGTGACAAGCAACGGAGAGGAGTGCAGGGCAGGTCCGAAAGGGTCCCAGGCACAGCAGCTTCGTGCCCGAGGAGCTGGGCAAGTTGCTGCCAGCAGGTACACACTCGCCCACCTGGGAGCTCTCCGCAGCAGGGACGTTCACA
Source organism: Carollia perspicillata (assembly GCA_004027735.1). Lineage (NCBI taxonomy): Eukaryota > Metazoa > Chordata > Mammalia > Chiroptera > Phyllostomidae > Carollia > Carollia perspicillata. Next base: position 339 of record PVKM010047735.1, read on the forward strand.
GAAGGCTCCCCACGCAGATCGGTCCTTAACTCGATCCACGGGGGATGGGGCGACGCTGAGCGCTCCCAGCTCCTGATCACACGAGGTCTGTCTGGTGGCCAGTCCCCCCACCTTGACGCCATCCAGCAGCCCACCTAGAGCCACCTCGTTTTGACAAAAGAGGCTCCTGTTGGCAGGAAATTCCAAGGGATGTAGGAGCTCTGTGCCCAGAACAGGGGCAGGGACAAACACCTGGCTGAGCCCCCTCCCTACACCTGGCCCTCCCCAGGGCAATTTGGAACTTAGGCGTCCGGGGGCCGAGGATGGTGTCTGCTATCTGACGTGCAGGAAGGGACTCGGGGTGGAGGGCACGTGGGCCAGCTAGCTCCCCCTGGGCAGGGGGAGTCTCCCACTGCCTCGAGGTCCCCCGAGGACATCAGGGCCAGGTTCACAGCGGCAGCCACCCATCATGGTTCTCTCACCACCCCAGGGATGCCCCCTTCCCAGACCGGCTGCTCACACTCAGAGTCCCGAGGCAGGGTTTCCGTTGGACCCTGGAACTGAGGCCCTTCCCGGGCCAGCCTGCGCCGAGGCCCCGTGCCTTGCTCCTGTCCGGGACAAGGAGAGGGTGGCCAGCTAGGACAGGGCTCCCGGGAAGGTGCGGCCTTCAGAGACGGAGGCACAGGGAGTGGAGGAAGTGGCCACCACAGCCCGACTGGCAGCTCTGTGCAGCTCAAACCAGGCCCCTGCACCGGACTGGGCTGGACTCCTGCCCCCATCCGCCCTCCCAATGGGCGCCTCGGGGCAGCATGCCACCTGCAAAACCATGGTGAGCCCAGCATGTGAGGCCTGGGCCCAGCCCACAGAGCCCCAGAGGGACTGGGACCATTGTCACCAGGGAGAAGAGAAAGCCAGAGGCTGGGGGCCAGGCCCAAGGAGCACATGCATGGAAGGGGGACTGTCGGGTCTCAGGACAGACACAGGCCCAGCCCTGCTGGCCACCGGCCATGTGGGTGTCGTGGGGGCTTATGTCCATAGCCCCAGGGGCTAGAACCCCAACCTGAGTGGGGCAAGGTCCCTGAGCCCAGGCGCGCAGGCAAATGGAGGCAGGCAGAGCAGCAGGGAACCAGGCCCTTTATTGGAGACCTTGTCACAGACACACAGGCAGCCAGGGTCTAGAACAGGCCCCTTAGGGTCTGGCACATCTCTTCTGCCTGGGCTGTCGCAGGGAACCCCAAGGCCCACCTGGGCTGGGCTGTCATCTTAGGGTCCCAGGAACAGGGGCAGGGACCTGGGGCCTGGGCTGGGTGGGCGCCACCCTCTGGGGTCTGGTCAGCATCCGCCTCAGCATCAGGTCCCAGCAGAGGAGGCCCAGCGGGCAGTGTGGCCGGGGCAAGGCTGCCACACCTGGGTGCCCCGAAGAGCCCGTAAAGGGCACTGCAGGAGAAATGAGAGCCGAGCACTGGGGCTGGGGGCCGGAGGCAGGACAGGAGCTGCCAGCAAAGGCTCGCCCCCGCTGGGGTGTGGGGCCAGGCCGCCACCCCGGCATGCACAGGGCCCAGTGGGCCAGCTCAGGCCCGCCCCTCCAGGGCGCGCACGTGCACGCTGGGCAGGCAGAACCAGGACGGCGGCAGCTCCTTGCTAGTGCTGTCCTCATGGAACCGGATGTGCAGGAAGAAGTCGCCCGTGTAGAGGAACAAGAGGGCCCCGAGGCAGGCCGACTGGCTGGAAGGCTGTACCTACATGGCAGGAGGCAGGGGCGTCAGCTCGGAGCAGCGTGGCCCCAAAGCCTCCAGGAGGCCCTGAACCTGCATGGACTTGGGGCCACGGGGGAGGGCGGGCACCCAGGCCCTGCCTGCTGCGCTGTCCCAGGCAAGCCACTGCAGCTCTCTGACTCAGCTTCTGTCTTTGGGACGGGTTCACAGCACTCTCCTCCCTGGGCCGTTCAGGGTTCAGGTGGTGGGGGCTGGTTGGGGTGAAGGCGCCCTTTCATGGTGGGCGGAGCCTGAAGGCTGTGCCATGTGGCTGGGAGGTGGGGGCCAGGATGAGCTCTGTGACTCCCTCAGTCCCCTGGGGCCCCTGCAGTGGCCACTAGGCAGGGAGGAGGTGAGCCCGTGGGGCAGTGAGGCAGGAGCTCAGCGGCCCGGGCCCCTCCGCTCACTGTGCCTCTCGAACATCCTCGGGGGCTGCCTACACACCCCAGTCTCTCCCCCAGGGCTCGGGATGCAGGGAAGCGGGCTGTCCGAGGGCTGGGGGCGGGGGGCACCCAGACCACCACGCACCGCGTCCAGGTGGAAGGTGCTGGAGCCCACGAAGGAGACGGCGCTGTGCAGGTCGTAGCTGTGCACGCCGTTCTGGTGGTCCTGGTAGGGGACCACAGTGAGGGCGAAGGGCCCCACGCTGCGCGGGCTCCGGTTGGTCAGCCGCACCTCCAGGCGTATGGGGTCGCCCACTCGGCAGGCTGCTGCCTCGCAGTCACACGGCTGTCCATCCACCAGCACGTCTGCAAAGGACACAGGACACGAGGCGGTCGGGGCACTGCCGAGGTGGCCTCCCCAACATCCATCTGTTCATTCGTTTTTTCATTCATTTGCCGTTCGTTCGTCCATCTATCTGTCCATTCATTCCCTCACCCCTTCATCCACCAAGGCTGCCACGCCCCACTGTGCCAGGCTGGGTGCTGGGCACAGACGTGTGGCCCAGGCCCTGCTCTCCCGACGTGCAGGCTGGCGGGGCCAGGCTGTTTGGGGGTCCAGGAGGGCCTCCACAGTGCTCCCGCACGGGCCGCAGTCCCCAAGACGACGAGTCGCGGACCCCTGGCTGGGCCCCTGACACACACACTGCTAGTGACAGTGGGGCCAGGTGTGCCTGTAGGTCAGCCTCACCCCCAAACTCCCCTCCAAACCACTTTTCTGGGACAGCCTTTTAAGATCAAGCCTCTCCCCGTATCTTTAAAATCATAAGCTTTTACAGCACACTATAAATCCTTTGGAAAGTTTACATAAGTAGAGAGTTTTTTAAAAACCCCACATGACCCCGCCCCACCCCCACAGCCACCCACAGCGACTGTCCCGTGTCTCCCCACCCTCATCCGTCATCTCGGCCGCAGCGGCCGGGATGCAGTCCAAGTTCTCCCCTCTGTGACCAGGCACCCGGGTGCGTCCCGCGCACCGACACCTCTGCGGGAATGTTGACCACGGCCACAGGAGCTCCCGTCGGAGACACACACCTGGACGGGCCCGGCCAACCCCGTCTGGGCCGGGCACTGCTCCAGGCAGAGCCCCTCGAGTGCAGAAGGAGCTTTGCAGGGCTGACAGAGTGAGCCAGGGCTGGGGTATCTGGACGGGCCGGACGTGATCTCAGGGGTTCTCACGAGGGAAAGCGGGGGCAGGAGGAGGTTGGGAAGAGGCGCTGGCTTTGAAGAGGGAGGGTGGGGTGGCGGTGCAGGCCACTGGAGCTGAGACGGTAGACACGGGGCCTCCCAGCCCCCAGCAGGAACTCGGCCTGGGCACCTTCGACACTCTGAGCTCCCAGCCTGTAAAAGCCCCCGTCTCCTTTCCTCTCCGTCCACTTTCTCTGGAGCCTCTACGCCTTACCTGACGCTGTCTTGTTGACCCACCTGTTTAACTATTAACTACCTGTGTTCCTCCTCCCCGGGAAGGCCCAGGAACCTTGGGTCGCCCACATCTCCAGGATCCAGGCCAGGCAGACTCTCGTTCTAGGTCATGTTTTTGCATGAATGTGTGAGGGAATGAGTGAGCGAGTAAGTGAATGTGTGAGTGAGCAAGTAAATAAATAGGTGGGTGGGTGAGTGATTAACTGAGTGAATGAGTGAATGAATGGGTGACTGAGAGAATGGGTAAGTGTGTGAGTGACTGAGTGTGTGAGTGAATGAGTGAGTGATTGAATGGGTGGGTGGATGAATTACTGAGTGAATGAATGAGTGAGTGGTTGAATGGGTGAGTGAGTAAATGAATGGGTGGGTGGGTGAGTGAATTACTGAGTGAGCGAGTGGGTGAATGAGCGAGTGAAGGGGTGAGTGGGCTTTGAGGCCCGAGGTGCCCAGACCTGAACCCCAGTCCGTGCCCGCCTCCTTCAGGGCCCTCGCTCAGCCTGTGGCTGGAGGGTATAGACCATTAGGACTAATCTACCACTTCCTGGCTCTGGGTCCTTCAAGCTTTCAAGCTTTCATGGAGGAGAATGTTGACGCAGGAGAATCTCATGGAAAAAAATCTCACAGGAGCAGATTAGTCTCTTCCCCAAATCCTTAAATCAGGCTGTAACCCATCTTCTGCCTCCCGCCCCCAGCCCCAATTCACCTTCACTGTTAATACCGGCCGGAGCCTTGGACTTCACTTTGGCTGGCTGGCCCAGGACACCTCCCACGGTTACGCTGCAGCCCTGGGCAGGCTGGCAGAGACTCAGCTAGAAGGGGCTGCCGAGAGGAGGAGGGCCCTGTGGGGCCCACTCAGGACAGACTCGAGGACAAAGGAAGCCCTAGGGCCTGCCTGCCTTTGGGCTGAGGGTGGCCACAGTGGGGAGGGGCTGCATGGGGTGGGTGAGCTCGGAGAAGGGGGCGGAGAGGACAGGCTGGCCGGTGGGGCGGGAGAAGCCCTTCTTCCGAGACAGGCTCCTGACGGCATGTGCGGGAGCTATGTGCGAGGTGCCATCTGTGCCCACGAGCAGAGGCTGCTTCCTCTTAGGCACAGTCTTCAGCGTCTGCTGCCCGACCCAGCACATCTCACCCGGAGGTCTTCGCAATCCAGAGACCCCGAGAGAAGGCGTGGAGCGACAGAGCAAGCACAGTGGAAGAGGCTGCCCTGACCCGGCCCCCCCCAGGGCCCCCAGCAAGCCCAAGCACAGCCCACCTCCCCACTCCCACTGTGTCAGGCCAGCACTGCCCCTCCCCGCCCTCACACGGGTCAGCAAGGCGAGGTACGAGTGAGGAGTGAAGCTAAGGCAGGACCCCCAGGCCCCTGCAGTGGATGAAGGAAATGCCAGCAGGCCCCAAGGTCCCGTGTGAATCACTTTTCTGAGACAGACAGGGATGAGCAGTGGGTCCCCTGCTCGGCTGGCTCACCTAACAATCTGCAGGCTTGCTCCTTAGCATGTGCACCCAAGGCCTGGTGGGGAGGCCTTCTTTCCCCCAGGGCTCTAGCCCCCCATGAGGACGCCCTCCCAGTCTCGTTCCACAGACCCCCTTTCCGGTCTTTGGGGACTGTAAGAAACACAATGGCCAAGCAGACTTCAGGCGCCAATGCCTACTTTTGGATAAAAAATGTTTAAGCCTGAGAACAATGCCGGAGGGCCCCCCCTACCCCCGAGAGACACAGCAGGGGCGAGCTCGGCTCCGGCTGCAGCGTCCGTGCACCTCCTGTTTCTGCAGGCACACACGCTGCCGGGCCACAGAAATCTCAGGTGGGCCTGAATTTCACAGTCAAATCTGATTCCAGCAAGGCTTGGCCTGGGAATTAACCAAGGAGCTCTGTCACACCTTAGATGAAGCCAAAGAAGCTCAAGTGGAGAAAAAGACAGCCAGGACTTGGGGTCCCAGGTGATAGCTGGGGCCAGGCGGCCCGGGCTCTAGGTCGAGCTTCACCCCGTCCCCGACCACAGCCGGCCCGCTGGCCCCTGGGAGACGGCACAGGCACACCGAGGTCAGAACCCCATGATTTCCGATTGTCCAGGTCAAAGCAGTGGCCTTTCTGTAATGCCGAGGCAGCAAGCTGCTCGGTACTCAACCGATGCGGCGGCTCTTCCCTCTTTACCAGTGAGAGCCAAGGAACCGACCTTTCTCTTCTGGCCGTTAGGAAGCTCAGAGCCAAACCCACAGCAGTCCAGGGTCTCCGGGAGCTGTACTTCAGTGTCCCGTCCAACACTCACACAATGCCCACCCCGCACGTGGTGACCGATCATGCCAAACATAGTGTCCCCAAGTCGAGGCGTTCCAAACTTCGTTTGGCTGCTTCACCGTCTACTGAGAGAGAGTTCGAACAAGAGGCTAGAGCAGCAGCAGAGCCTGGGAGGTGGGGCGATGGCGTTCTGAGCGAGGGTCTGAAGGCAAAGAGGCGGTGCACAGCCCTGGTGGTGGGCTCCTCACCATCACCCTTGGCCCCACCCTTGGGGCCTCAGCAGTGCCGCAAAGGGGGCCTCTGTGGCAGCCGAGCTGGCTGAGACACAGAGCGACCGACAGGTGGGGGAGGCCAGCCTGGCTGCCTGCGCCCTGCCAGGGCTCCGAGGGGCCCTGCGACCCGGAACACCTCTTCCTCTGTGCCCAGGGAGGGCCGCTGCTCGAGACCCACCCCTGTGATCACCCTCAGTCAGGACCGGCTCCGGAGGAGCGCGCCCACTCTCTCGGGGGAATGATCCACTTTTACAACTTTTCATTAAAGATGAAAGGGAACCGAATGAAAATTAAGGCAAGTTGGAGAAGAGGCCGTGCCAAGCTCCATATAGAGAGACCCCGGCTTGCACAGCAGGGCCGCCCCGAGCTGGCCCTGGCAGCGGGCATCAGAGATGAGCCCTGCGCCCTGAGGGCAGAGTGGGGCGAGCTCACAGGGCAGCAAGGGCAGCCCCCGCAGGCAAGCCTCTGGGCTGCCTCTCGGCAGGGCCTCGGCTGGTTCACTCTGGTGAACCACCGCCTTCAGCGGTGGGAAGGCGCACACATCGCCACCACCACACCCCCTGCCCACAGCTGCGCTCTGCCTCCACTGGGCCAGGGTTCTGGGGCCACACAGCTGACTGCTGGACGGCCAGGGGAGCCCCTTCAGAAGCCAGAGCCTCTGCTCCCTTGTCTGAAAACAGGATGATGCAGCCTCCAGCCAGGGGCTGGTGTGTGCAGAGGAGATGTGTCTAGGAGAGGGCTGAGGTCTGAGCCCGGACAGACAAAATACCCACGAACGTGGCCACAGGCCAGCCCAGAGCACACTGAGCAGGCCGCTCCAGCTCAGAGGCTGCGTTTGGACAGAGCCAGCCTTGGGGCACGGGCTCCTAGGCGCCAGTGTGCCTGAGGGCCCTGTGCGACCGGTGACCTTTGCCGCCATTTGTATCCACTGTGCCTCGCACTGGGCCCCGCTGTCTTCTCTCTGCACTTGACCCCCAGCTCTGGTGCCCTGATTCCCAAGGCCCTGCTCACAGGCTCCTCCATCAGGGCCCTTCCCTGGTCTCCCCTCAGGGAACACTTGAACTTGAGAAGGTTCACAGAGGCTGGCTGGGTGTTCACCAAACCATTCACTTTTCTCCTGGGCACATAGCCAGAGTGCAGCCAGCCCAGCAGTGGGGTGTGGCGCAAACCGAGTCCCAGCTGGTCTAAAGCAGGGGGTGATACCCCAAAGCTGGGCCACAGACATGTCCCCCATTTCCTGGCTGGCAGCACTAGAGGAACTGGGGAGAGAGCGGGGAGGCACCATGGGATGGGCGGGGCCCGGGATGGGCGGGGTCATGGGGCAGGCAGGCTTCAGCATCCCGGACTTTGTTACAGGCTCTTTGTTACAGCATTTAGCTGAGACAGGTACAGGCCTCTAGCACTCACCTAACTGAACTCTCGCCTTTCAGAAGGGAATGGCGGGCCGCACTGCCCATGAAAGTGGGTGTGGGGACGGCCCCCTCCTCCCCAAAGGGAACGCAGCACTGCTCTCTGCACAGGGAACACCTTGCTCCCTGGGGACAAAACCTCCATTAAGCCCTTGGTCTTCAGCATTCTCTCTTTGGACAAGTGCTTCAGACAACTGAAGATAAACCAGGAAAAGAGCAGGAGGGGCAATGGAAAGCATGCCTACTGGACAGTAGCATTGTGCAGAGACAGCCTTCTGAGAACAGCAGACGATTTAAAATGACCCATCTGTCCCCAAGCAATGCCTCTACCTTTTCAATCTCTCATTTTTCATCTTCTCCCAAGCCTTTCTAAACAAAGCGAAGATCCCTGCCACCCAGGCAGGGCCCTCCCCTGGCCCTGTTCCCATGGCTCTGAGTCCGGCCTCGTCCTTGCGGCACTGTGTCATCAGCCTCGGACCCCTCCCCTGCAGGGCCCCCCCCCCGCCACGAGCAGGAGGAGCACAGGAGGGTCCCAGCAGGTGTGGGGACGGCTGTGCAGCTGTCGCACACTACTGGGCCTTTGCACAGGCTGGGTGCTGCCTCTGCCTGGGAGCTGCCCGCCTGCCTGTCCCTCAGTTTGCCTCCTCCGGTGCCTTGGTCTCCGGTCTCAGCACTCTGCCTTTTCCAGGAGGGAGGTCTGCCTCCACCAGCCGCATCCTGGGGCCCAGGGCCTAGGCATCGCTCCCTCCACTGCCCAGCGCCCAGCGGGGCCAGCGCACAAGGGCCTCTCCAGGATTTGCAGTCCACACCCTCCATCCACCCACTGCCCACCCACAGCTGAGGCTGCGTTCAGAACAGCAAAGCCTCCTAAGAGTCTCTGACGCAAGCCCAGGCCTGTGAGGCAGTGTCCCGCAGGCTGGGGCAGGGTGCAGGCCTGAGTGCAGTGAGGGGGCGCACAGGGGTGGGGCTCTGGGACAGGGAGGGCGCCGAGCGCACTGGGCTTCCAGGAAGCAAAGAGGCAGTGCTGGTCAGCTCGGCGATAGCTGGAAAAGGAAACCCTCTGAGGCCCTTGACTGCCTGGGGCGATAGGAATGGACAGGGTGGGTGACTCGCCCCCAGGAGCCCCTGGTTTGGCCGAGCATCCTCTTACGAGCCAACGAGAAGTAGCACACACCTCTCTGGGCCAACACCACTGCTTCCGGGAGGAAAAACAGGCTGTTTAACAGCAACTTGGAAAGGACTGCCTGCCGAGCTGTCTGCTTAATTAGCAGGAAGGCACTTGCAGCCTCAGAGCAGCATCCTGGGTGTGGACAGGGTTCCTGACTCAGGGGTGGGTACCTGTGGCCTTTGCCAGGGAGATGACCCAGACCCGCCAGGCCTGCCTACACCACTCGTGGGGTTCGGGGCAGAGGCCAAGCGGAGACCGCCCACCCTGTGTCCGCACACTTGGGAGCTATGAGCCAGACTAACAAAGCAGGACCCGAAACAAACTGGCCTTGTCACGTGACAAATGCATCTTCACAATGGCCGGGAGGGCCACGTTCAAGTGGCAAATGCTTGGGCTCCTCAGAGCAGAGCTCTGGGCTGGAAGGTGGCGATGGCGGGGGGCGCACAGTCCCTGCTGCCCCCCACCACACACACACACACACAGGGCTGCCAGGAGCTTTCATTCCCTTCCCGGGGTCAACCACCTCTGGGGCAGGGACCCCATTCTGACTCCAGGCCCACAGAGCCCATGCCTTCGAGGGGCTGCCGCAGGTGACGGACGAAGGGGCAGAGCGCACTCAAAGCAGAGAGCCTGCCCCCGGCCCTGCTCTCCATGCCGGGTCACCCCTTGGCCCCACAGGGATGCCCTGACTGCAGGGCTGCCCAGCTCTGGCCTCGCCCTCCCAGGCACAGGCCCTCTCCAAAGCCCAGTGCTGCCACCCCTCTGGTTTCCAGTTCCGAAGGCCAGAGCTGTCTACCCCACCTGGGCCCACAGGGCACCCCTTCTCCTTGGCTATGCTCAGGTTTGGCATTCGGGGGAGACCCCTGAAGGGGAGAGACAGGGTTTCTAAAGTGGGAGTAGGCACAGCCATGTCCACCTGCATGATGGACGCTCCCTCCTGGCCCTACCTCGAGGGAAGGACCAGCTGCACATGCATCCCAGGAGGGGCCGACCGCCCCGAGGTGGTCAGAATGCAGGGCAAATGCCGCAGAGGGGCAGCCCGCAGAGGGGCTGCTGCCTCAGGGAGGCAGGGGGAGCAGCTCAGCTGGCAGTGAGCGTGTTCAGAGCCGGCATGCAAATCAGGGTGCCTGGAAACAGTTTGTTCTCTTAAATAATTCAATCATCTCCACGCTGTCCTCTTCTGAGCAGCAAGCGTTTGCTTAGCCAGCGTGGCAGGCAGGCTGGGGGGCCTGGTGGCGGGCTCCAGAGGCCCTGGGGTTGTGGGGACAGGACAGCCAGGAGCCCTGCGGGCCGGCCTGGGGGGAGGGGCAGCTGCAGCTGGGCGGGAGCCGCAGCCTTTCCAAGTCCTGCAGTCACGACGGGCCCCCCAGCACATGGCTCCCTGAAAGCGGACAGGGCTCAGGAGTGGGCCCAGCCAGACTTCTACTCATTCTTTGACTGAAGAGGAAAGGAGATAATGTTTACGGAGGGTTTTCCTTTAACGCTAAGTAGGTACTAGATAGAGGCAGCAACAGGCACATCCAAGCACCTCATGTCTGTCTGGACAGTTCAAAGCTCTCATCCGATCCTCCTGAGGCTCTGGGGCCCTAGGGGAGACCAGCCAGGGCCTTAAAGGAGGCTTGACCCAGGCAGGAAGAGAGGTGAGGGCAAGAGAATGTGGCCTTAGGAGGAAGAGACAGGAAAGGACAACAGAGGGCTCAAGATGCACGGGCCAGAGGGCCAGGGCCCACAGCCAGAGTGGACAAGAGGCCCGTGGGTCCAAGGCAGGTCCAAGGCCCGTGGCAGGGGGGAGCAGGAAGGAGCAGGGGCCCGAGGTGAGGACCTGGAGGCCGGAAGCAAGCCCTTTAGGTGAGCATATGAGACAGGAATCTTCTCAAAATGCAAAGCCCACACTGATGCTTCTGAACTACACCTGAGACAGCCCTTCCCCACACCTTAATTTGCCCGTCCACTGGGTTACACACGTCCCTACTCGGTTCTTGTCAGGGGCCTTGGTGAGCCAGAGGGGGCCACCAGCCGCACAAGGCTTCCCCAGCAGCTGAACAGAGCTCAGACACCAGCCTCAGCCCCTTAAGGACAGAAATCTGGCCGAGAGGGCTTTACCCCCAAAGGGTGCCAGGCAAGAAAATAACCGCCGAACAATTTCCACAGACACAGCATCTGACATGGGGCCACCCACCAGCACAGCGTTTTGCCCATTTTTCTTTTCCTCGAGTCCTCGGGAGCCTGTCAAATCCCTGTGGCCCCAAACACAGGGAACAGAGGTGTGAGGAGGAGCTTCAGAGACCAGGCTTGTCCTGCCTGCCCTTACGGGTTGCTCGTCCTTGGGCAAATCACCAGCTCAGGCTCTGCC
>PVKM010047736.1:0-11372 GCA_004027735.1 Carollia perspicillata
GGAGGGGTGGGCCACCGCATGCCTACACTCTTGAGATCAGTGGGTGAGAAGGTTGTGAGCTGTGGGATTTGGCTTCTACATATGAATTAATTCTGAGCTCCAAGTAACTGGATTGCAGAGCTTCCTGTGCTGGTGATGGGGGTCCCCTTACTGCTCTGCCTTGGTGCTGCTGCCTTGGGACCAAAACTAAGGCTCTTTGAAATGAGCTGGGCCTCAGCTGCCTGTACCAGGAAGGTCTGCAGTGTCCTCAGGGACTAGTGAGTCCAGCTCCAAACTTCAGGCCCCACTCCAGCTATGCACTTCCAGACTCCAGAGGAATCAAGGGGCACACTTGTAGTTTGGTTTTTGTTTTAATCCTCACCCAGGGATGTGTTTATTGATTTTAAAGAGAGAGACGGAGAGAGAGAAGGAGAGGGAAAGGAGAGGGAGAGGGAGAGAGAGAGATGTGAGAGAGAAACATCAATTGGTTGCCTTCTGTATGTGCCCTGACAAGGGATTGAATTCTGGAACCTAGGTATGTGCCCTGACCAGGGATCAAACCCACGATCTTTTAGTGTATGGGGTGATGCTCCAAGCAACTGAGCCATCTGGCCAGGGCCACACTTGTCTTAAAGACATCTCAGAGTGCTATCTGGGGTTGGCAGCATGGACATCCTCTAGCAGCTTGTTAGAACACAGAATTCTACTCCATTCCACCCCCCACCAACCTATTGAGTCCAAGTCTTCATTTGAACAAGACCTCCTGGTGATTTGTCTTCACATTCGAGTTTGAGAAGCTCTGCTCTAGATGAATGGTTTTCAGCCTCAGGGGCACATTAGAATCACTGAGTAGCTGGTTAAAGATACTGAGGGCCACGTGACATCCCAAACTGGTAAACTTCAAGTCCTGGGGATGGGGGGGGAAATGAGACCGAGCACAGGTTTTTGTAAATAGCTTCCAGGTAATTCCCAAATGCAGTGGAGGTGGGGTGCCCCGGGCTAGCAAGCTCTCTATGAACACCTATTTAAATGCACCACCAAGCATTAGAGACAGGGCTCTAAGCTCAGCCTCCCATGGGAACTCCAGCCCAGAGACTCTCAGTCAGTCTAAAGAGAGAGGCTTCAGCAGCAAGCCCTGCTCCCTAAGAACCTTCTGAGGCCTACAGGGCCCTGCAGTCCCTCTTTTCCTATGGCCTCACTTCTGTAACAAGCTCTAGCAGACTTCACAGAGAGGTAGGGGGAAACTGGGAAGCCCCATTGCCCCAGAGCTCACCTCAGTCCTCATGGTCAAGTGCACCAACTGCCAGCTATGTTTGCTCACACTATTGGGTTCTCTCCCGTCTGAAAGCACAGCAGGTCAAGAGCTCCCAATTGTGATGTTCCTTTCTTTGCTTCCCTACTGGAGTCTCTGCTGGCTTTGGGCTGATGGGAGTGGACAGATCACCTCTACTCTCTTCCCATCTCCTGAAAAGCTGTTCTGCTGGCTTTCAACTTGGAGGTGCTGGCAGGAGATGGGGCTGACTCAATGCCAGGTGTTCCTCAAGAAAATAACTAGCACCAAAGGCCAATATTGTAAGAAGGCCCATCCCTACATGATTTTCTTCAAGAGTTTTCCTAAAAGTTACAGCTGTGTACCAGTAGGAATTGCTGCTGTGCAAAGAAGTGAGCTCTCCGACACTGGAGGTGAGCAAGCGTGGACATCTGGGAGGCAAACTAGAAAAAGAGACTGTTTGGTTCATCCAGGGCGAGTGTCAGTGGGGGCTGAAGCACCTCCAAGATTTCCAGCCCTGATCACTTATAAGACCAATTGTCAAATAAGGGTGACAGCAGTGGTCCAGTTCAAGGTCTTGGTCTGCGGAAGCTTAGGAAGCAGAGCTTAATATCTGGAACAAGTCTACTATAGAGAAAAAGGACAGGCAGTCTGTGTTCCAGTCCTCACACTGTCACTGACTGGCTGGGCTGTGTGACCTAGCACAAGTGTATTCCCATCTCTGGGCATCAATCCAAGGAACTAAATTCCATCCTGACAGCCAGGGTTGCCATTTTGCATGCTCTAGTGGGTACCATTTACACGGACAACACTCTAGGCTGTGACTACATGCTATAAAATTTCAAATCCCAGTGCAAAATAAAAATACAGGACCTCTTGATCAAGAATTAAGAATTTCCAAGCGGGGACAGCAGAGCACTATGCCAAGTGTGGGGCCCTATGCACTCCCAGGAAGCCAGCCCTGACAGCTTGGGCAAGGCAGAGGTGGGGCTGCATATTTTAGCATTTCCTCTCCTGCTGCCCTGTTCCCCCTGTGCCTGGCATCCCTTCCCTGAAGCCCTTAACTGTTGAGTTAGGAGGGTGGGCACAAAGCCCAGGGAAGCCAAGGACCTGTTGACCCTGGAGGACTGAATTAGGAGGAAATGATTTGAAAGGTAATCAATATGTTCAATTGTAGTTCATTAACATCTAATGAGTCCTCTAACTACTCAGCATCCACTGGGGCCTGGCCAGCGCTGTCACCACTCCCTGCTTCTGCTCCCAGTGTCATTTATTCTCCTAGGGGCTGATGCCAGGTGGGAGGCAGCTGCTTTGGTCTGGACGAGGGGAGGGGAGGTAAAGGAGGATCAGACAGCCACTAAGAGAATGCCAAAGCTGAGAGGGTTCTCAGGTGCCCTCAGGTCCAAACCCTTCAGGATACAGTGAAGAAACTGCCCGGAGGAGTTTAGGCCCCAAATGCGGAACTCAGCACTACAACCCACAGCCAGGACTTTTTCTCCACTGTCTTGAAAATAGAACATCCAAGCTCACACTTGAGTCTTGTCATAGACTGGGGCTGTGCCCCTTGAATTCTTAAAACCTCAGCTTCCCCACCTATCAAATGGAGACAATACTACCCATTCTACAGGTCTGTGGTATGTGTTATCGGTGAGATAATAGATGTGAAAAGCACTGCATAAAGCAAAAAAGCTTTTCAGATGTAAGACTCCCAGTGAAAGTCAGCACTTAACAAGGCCCTGCTTTTGTGCTTGGTGCTGTGCTCTGGGCTGGGGACCAAGCAGTGGATCAGACAGTCCCTGACCCTCATGGAAGACTTTTATGCAGAGGGAGCTGTGCTTCGGTATAGTGCAGCCTCCTTGCAGGACAAGGAGGGGCAGGTGGGGAAGACATCCTGGAGAAGGTGAGCTCAAGAGAGGAGAAGGATGAAAATTGGAGTTTCCAGCAGGGGAATGACAGTCATATCTTTGATAACACTTGCATAGCACATACTACATGTCAGACCCTGTTTAAGCACCTTGCAAATACTAACTCACCCAATCCTTATCCAGAGAGGTGAAGGAACTCATGCAGGCCACAAAGCTAATAATAAGTGCTAGAACTAGAACCCACTCCCAGATAAAGCTCATCCTCTTATCCCTAAGCTACACTGCATCTGATCCAGGCCAACTGTCCTTGTTGCAGCAATGGTGTGCACAGTTGTTTGAAGGGGGCCAACCTGGAGGCAGGGAGGAGAGCAATGAGGAGTTGGGACAAGAGACTAGGTGAGAGATATTAAGGACCTGACCTTGGGAAGTGGCAGTGGAGTTGAGGGAAAAGTGACAGATCGGCAGTTTGGAGGCAGGAGAATGAACTTGGTTGTATTTAAACTTGAGCTTAGCATCTAATGACCTTTCTCTATGGATACACACTGATGAAGCTGTATTTGTCGAAGTCCACATTTAGAATTAATCTTCATTCAAGTTTTCAAGTCCAGAGAATCTGTGGTGATTATTGTTTTGATCCTTTCTGGACTCTTTTTCCTCCTTTGGGTAATAAATCCAGACTGCTTGGCCACAGGTGTGAGCGTGGGACCTTAGCCAGCCAATCAGAGTGCTTCCCTGAGACTCTTGATTGGTTATGTTGGAAAGAACTCTGCTTCCTCACTGCTAAAGAAGCCACAAGAATGCAAGCACTGCTTGTACCTTCCCCTGGTATGGCCCTGTCTCCTATTCCACCCAAGGGTCTAAACCCTTGCTGATACCTGGGAATCCTCCTTCAGGCCACCCTCTCCCTCACCCACATACAAATTGTCACCAAGTCCCTTAGATTCTACCGCCCCAATATCTCAACTCCTCTGCTCCTCCCCAGACCGTGGCCCCCTGTGCCTTATGGGGGGACAGATCCTTGTCACCTCTCTTGGATAGCTATAATCAACTTATAGCTGTTCTCTCCCTTTGTCTAACTCTCTGGACTGCATCCTCCATTCAGTAGCCAGAGACCTCTAGTCAGTCATGTAGATCTTATTGATACAGGGTGTAGCCAAGAGGGGGGGCCCAAAAAAGGGATTTGGAATGGGGTCCAAAATCCAAGGTGTCCAGGATGTCCTCATCCTTCCTCCCCCCCACAGGTGTGAGTTGGAGGAAGGGACAAATGGAGCAGGGCCATAGAGAGCTGTTTTGCATAGCAATAGATTTGCAGCTAACCTCTGGCATGGTCATTTAACATATCTATAGCCTTTAACTGGTTTCATGGATATGTTAAATAGCTGTGGCTGTGCTTTGAGCCAGGGAGAAGGGAGTGACTTCCACCCCAGACGTAACTGGGAGGCAACTCCCCCTGGTTACAGTGCCTGCTTGAGAGCTTGGAGAATTAAAAATGAGATGTAGCAGCCATTGAGAGGGAGAACCACTCGGACTTGGAAGAGTACAGATCCCCTTGCAACTTTGCAAGGAGAGGGGGACCATGCGGCTTGGCAAGACTGCAGACCTCCGCACCTCTGGTGGAGGAAAGAAGAGGCTTTGCCTGGACAGCAACACAGTTGACAGTGCCAGCGGCCTGGGAACACAGACGTGTGCTGCTTTTCCTGACTTACGGTAGCCTGGATAAGGGCAGGGGCAGAAGGAACCACTGTGGGAGTCAGTAGTTATCCTAAAGGACTTTGATTTGATAGTTTAATAGGGACATTGGGTCACTACTTTAAGTCTGTATAGCCTTAAATAAACCTTTTTTTTTCCTTTTCACAAATCTCTGGCATGGAGAGATATCTTTCTGATCTGGCGGCAGACAGACGAGCCCAGCCGATGGTCCAGACGGTATTAGTATACCATCCTCCAGAGTCCGGGCCCCTGTATGTGTATGTGACTGTTCTGTAACAGTTTTTGATGTCCCTGGGTGGGCCAAATATTGCCCCCTCCTTGGACCTCTGTTCTGTAACATTATCATGACCCACATCTGTGACTCAACATGTTAGACTTGTCACATCCTCAGCCTTTACCATAGTCTTCCTCTTCCTGGAATGGCAGTGAATGAAATTGCCCTACAAAATGTCTATTCCTTCCATCCCTGGTCCAGACATGGCTGTGGCTTGTATTCCTTGTCTGAGTGGCAAGCCAGGGCTCTTCCTTGGGGCTTCCATCTATATGATGTTCACTGATAATGTTTGGTGTATTTCCTTCCAGCCTTTTTTTTAAGATAATCGAGGTCATATTGTAGTACAGTTTTATGTTCTTTTTCACTTCCTGATCTCTTATTTGGCATCTCTCTACATCTTCAGAAATGCTTTGTGCATTATAATGTCGAATGGTTGCCTGACCATCTGCCTGGATGACCTACACATTTAGGACCAAAGCATTTCCAAGTTCTTCAGCCTCCCACAACCAGACCTGGTCCGAGGGTCCATCTGAGTGTCCAGAGGAAGCCTAGGGCTCTCCCTGAGTCCACATTGTCTGTCCTTCTGCTTGTTCTTTGTCACCTGCAGCCCCTGCCCATGGGTCTGGGCTTCTTCCTGTCCCCTCAGGTACCCTCATCACTGCTTCTCCCTCCTGGTTGCTGTGGTGTTTCCATGCCCTGGCATCTGCCTTAATTCCCTAACACACAGCTGAGCCTGGCCTTTCAGTTTACCAACTTTCCCAGTGACTTCATGTCAACACAGAGTAATTTTCTCTAAACTTCAGCTAACCACAACCACCTTCAAGCCTCACCATATTCACATTCCACCTATCCTCACATTGACTTTAATATGGGTCTTTCTATCAATACCCCCCACACACCTTTTTAAACTTGAGCTTCATCCTAAGCAAGCATTAAACTTCTTTCCCTCCACTTCTCACCTAAAATCCTCTCATGTACAGAACTCTTGGGTAACAGTGGCGTGGGGAATTACAATTGGTAGCAGTCTCATCACTCTGAGCCTCTGCCCTTTCCCAGGGCTCACTGCTGGCGGTCAGGATCTTTAATCCAGACTGCCACCACGTTGCTGGGACCCTATCCTCCTCAGACCTAGGAGTCTTTTCTTCTGTCCCTTCTATTCCCATACTAGGGCTGTCATCAACCGCCCCCCCACCCTACCTGCCCCCATGCTGTCTCAAAGGCTGAGTAAAGGAAGCTGAAAATCATTTACCATTACAAGGGATTCTGCTGAGATGCTGCCCAGTCCACAATGAAGCCAGCCTTTTACATTATTAAACAGAATGCCTGCCAGCACTGCTTACAGCATCTGCATATGGACTCAGGGCCTCCCCAAGACAATGAATAGGTACTTGAGGTACATTTGCATTGACCAAGAGGCCTGCCTGCAGGTCTCAGGAACAAAGGCACCGTCTGCCCTCAGGACAAATTTCAGAGGCTCCCTTTGGAGACCCAGGCAACACCCCATGGGCAGTTTCAAAAAGAAATAGCAGTTTTGTCTCCTGACTCCATCCAGCCTTTGAGAATTCAGACTTGGTAAGGTCCAGTCTGAGGCCACAAGTCAGGTAGTTTGAACACTTCTCCCATTCTATGCGGTTATTTGCTTTTGTAAATAACACCTGGGGCAGGGAGACATTGCAGCATACATTTTCACTCACATTCACAATGATTTCTTTAGGACAAGTACCTGGAAATGGGATTTCTGGGTCACATGATGCACACTTTTAAAAAATTGTCCCTTTAAAAGGCCAGAAAGATTTGTGCCTGCCACTCGGCACCCCTCTCCGCTTGGTGTGCACTGGGGCTGTATTACAAAACCCTCTGCAGCACTAAGTGCTATAATTTTTAATCCCAGCTAATTTGATGGGCCAAATATGGCATCTCATTGTTTTTTAAATTTGCATTTCTTTGTGTTCTGGTGGGATTGACTACTTTTCATGTTTATTGGCCATTGTTTTGTGACTTGCCCCTTCACTGGGGCCTTGTTTTCTTCATCTCCTGGCTCTTCCAAAGCCTAGGGCTAGCCCAGAATTAAACATACCAGACATTATTTTTAATTAATCATCCTTAAACACAGCTCTGATCAGTTTACTCCCCTACTTATGAAACCTCGGATGGCTCATTACTGCCTACATGAGGAAATCCAAAATGTTTGGCCCTGCCTTCCAGGATGCTCATGGCCTAGCCCACCATATCTCATTTTTCATCACTGGCCCTCACACCAGCTCTGCCTTGTTCTCTTCCCAGATGTCTCCCCCAGTTGGCCCCCAGGCACCACTTAGACACACAGGGTGAAATGTCACTTTCTGTGGCAGGGTTTCCTTGTAGCCACAGGTCAGGTGGCTTTCCCTTTTCTGTAGTTGACACTTTGTAGAGATCTCCTTGAAGCACAGGGCTAGGTATCTGTCTCTTTCTCTCCATGTTTGGACTGTGAGCTCTTGGGTTGCATGGGGGCAGGGGGAAGGGGGAGGGCAGGGATCACCTGTCTTCTTTCTGGAGCCTCAGAACCTGAAGGGGGCATGAGAGAAAGAGTGATCACCACATAGTCATGCATCTCATAGGCCAGGCACTGTGCCGGATATGCTCCTCGCATGCACACACATTCTCTCCCACACATGTAAACATGTAATGGAAGAAACAAATAATTTTAACCTGCAGATGAAAAGGAGGCCATCTACAAAACCTGACCAGCCCAGGGGAGGCCTGCAAACTCAAAAGGTAACCACCTAGGATGGCCTGAACATAAAAATTCCTCAATAAAAGCAGTTCACAGAGTAGGCCTGTAGCTTCCTTGACAAAGGTCAATCTTTACCCTTGGAATTGTCTGTTGTCTTTGTTCATCTAAGATAACATACTTTTGAAATTTCAGAGTATTCTTTCCCAGACCCCTCAAAGGCACAACTGTGGTCACCAGAGCAAAGACTACATTGTTATCTTGTTGCCCACATACCATCTCTGTGTGCTATGAATGCTAACTACGCTGTAACCACCAATGTAAAAGAAGTATGTGCCTCTTTGTTTTGCTTTTTATCCAGTCTCAGAGATTTCCCCACTTTGCTTTCTCCTGACTTCTTAATCTACCACCAATGGATTCCATGCAACCCTCCTTAGGTTTCCTCCTTTGATTATAATATATAAAATAGGCCACAAAACTGCCATTCTCCAGAGCATTTTCTCAATCCATTGGGATTTTGCTTCCCAGCAACTGTCTTCAGTTTGGCTCAAATAAACTCTTCTAAGACTTTTTCTTAGGCTGCATGTTCTCTTGTTGACAAACTCAAGTGACCATAGTCCCATTTGGCATCCAAGGGAAGGAGGCAAAATTCACATGGGGCATGTGAGGGGGATAAATGTCTGTATATCTGCCTTCCTTTTGGGACAAAGAAAAAGGTGATTGCTGTTGCTCAGTGGTTTGAGTGCCAACCTGTGAACTGAAAGGTCACAGGTTTGGCTCCTGGTCAGGGCACAAGCCTATGTTGTGGGCCAGGTCCCCAGTTGGGAGCTTTTAAGAGGCAACCAATCAGTGCTTCTCTCCCTCTCTTTCTCTCTCCCTTCCCCTCTCTCTAAAAATAAATAAATAAAATCTTTAAAAGAATCAAAAAAAGAAAAAGGGTGAGAGAGAAAGGAGGTGGTCCACAGTTGAGGGAAGCCTGTTAATAGATTTGTGGTATACAAAGGCAGTGTTGGAGCTGCACTGGGGCAGGGGCTACAGAAAGTCAAATTTGCCCTGGTTGATGTGGCTCAGTGAATCAAATGCAGGCCTATGAACCAAAGGGCTGCCAGTTTTATTCCTGGTCAGGACACACGCCTGGGTTGTGGGCCAGGTCCCCGGTGGGGGGCATGTGAGAGACAACCACACATAGATGTTTCTCTCCCTCTCTTATCCTCCTTAAGAATAAATAATAAAATCTTTTTTAAAAGGTCAAATTCCTCAGAATAATAAAGTTTGTGTCTGTATACACACACACACACGCATATGTATATTTTTTAGAAGCCAGAGGCTAGGAAAGGGTTGAAGAGTGAAGAGTGGGCCTCTAGCAGGCTAGCACTTCCCTAGATGGTAAGAATCATTCAGAAACTTTTTGTAAAAAACAGCGTCTAAAAATTGCTTTAAAGTTGTCTGTGATTCTGTGATGTAAGCCCCTCCATCTTATACAGGCTTCAGTCAAGTCTGCCACCTGCCCCCGCAACACACACACCCTGGTGGGAGTGTGTTTTGTGAAAGTCAGGGCTGGAGACAGCACCTGAGGGACAGCATGACAATCTGGAGATGAACTTAAAAGGGCAACAAGCTCAGAGCTGGATGGCATTATGACAGCAGGCTTGTTTGCCAGGGACCCAACTAGGAGGGATGCTCTCTTTCCCAGGAACTGACGCTTGAGCACTTTCACTCAAATCCCAAAGAAAGGCTCCCTAAGTCGAGTCAGGGGTATGCACGCCTCAATCCTGTTGCCCACAACAACCCTTTGTGGTGGGTGGGTGTACTGAATATCTTACAGATGCTGAAATAATGGTCAGGGAGGTGAAGGAGCTGGTTGGTGCCCAGGCAGCTGGGAAGCAGTAGTCTTGGGTGCCTGATCCCACAGTTGCCACTGGCACCCACCCAGCACAATGCCTGGCACAGAGTCCATATATGGTACGTGCTTGGTGATTGGATTCAAGCTGTTACAGCCGACATTTCCCCAAGCATTGACTGTGTTCCTGGGTATGTGGAGTAGGTGTTGAGGAGTTTGGTGGTGGAGGGTGCAAAAAGGGGCAGGCCACAGAAGCTATAAGGTATACTCCCTGCCCTCTCTAAGCTTATAGATCAACAAGCAAAATCTGAACACGTAAACAGTGAGTGAACAATCCCAAGCAGTGATGATAACAGCTAACATTTATTGAGTGTTTATTATAAACCAGGTGCTGCTCCAAGTGCTTTCCATGGATTATCCCACTTAATCCTTCTAACAACCCCACAGGACAGAAACTGGGTCACAGAGAAGGCAAAAATCTTGCATAAGGTCACACAACTAATAAGTAGCTAAGCCATATTCAAATACAGGCAGCCTAATTATAGTCCCACACTACTAACCTCTAACCTCCGTGCTCCGCTGACTCCAAAAGCATCCTAGCTGGATGCAGGTACACATGGTATTGAAGGTTAAAGGTCACAGGAAGTTGGAGTGAACTGAGGTGACCAGAGAGTGCTTGGTCAGCTTAGTGGGACTTCAGCTGGTCCTTGAAGACCAGGGAGGCTGGGGACACAAGGGGCAGAGAGGCTACCCCATGCAGGGGATGGGTGGGAGGACAGACCAAGTATTCTAAGACTGAAGTTGATGAGCAGCACCCTGTTGCAGATATGTTTTGTGTAGCTCAGTATAAAATTTAACCATCCCCCCAAACCCAATCAATGCTCACTCTTCAAATGTAGTGCCAACGTTTTAAAATGTGAAACCTAGATATTTCACCTTTAAGTGTCAGGTTTCTGACTTTTCTCCATGAATGGAAGGATCTAGAAACACTGGGCCTTAATTCTTACATGGCACAAATAGCAAGAATTGAAGAGTGTTACCCCCCGTATACAGGGTGTGCCCTCTCCACTGCTCTGTTCTCCCCACCACTCCTGACTGATCCCCAACTCAGCTCACTTCACTCACTTCTCTCATCTACCCAGCCTCTGCAAGCAACTGGGTTTAGGACCTCCACATAGACCAAGACTGTTGGGGACAGTGAGGAGCCCTAAATGCTCAACAAAAGTCACATGATCCAGTCTGTCTAGAGAGGAAAATTTCCTGCAGAAGCAGGGGTTCAAAATCAGAAAGGTCAGTCCTGGCCAGACGGCTCAGTTGGTTGGAGAATTGTTCCATAACCAAAATGTTGGGGGTTCAATTCCTGGTCAGGGCACATGCCTAGGTGGCATGTTTAATCCCCACTAGGAGAGTGTATGGAAAGGAACCTATTGATGTTTCTTTCTCACATTGATGTCTCTCTCTTTCTCTCAATCCCTTCCTCTCTCTCTAAAATCAATAAACATATTTTTAAAAAAGATTAGAACTTCCGGCCAAGATGGAGGCGTAGGTGGAAGCACTGTGCCTCCTCTCACAACCAAGATTAAGGACAACAAATATTTATAAACAATAACACAACCAGAACACAGAAAATTGAAATGCGGAAGTCGACGGCCATTCAACCCAACCGGTAAGAGGGGCGGAGTCGGCAGGCGGCGGAGAGAGAAAGCAGCAGGAAAAAAAAAAAA
>PVKM010047737.1:0-11372 GCA_004027735.1 Carollia perspicillata
GGAGAAAATAAGCCAGGCACAGAAAGGCAAATGTCGCATGACCTCACTTACAGGTGAAATCTAAAAAAGCAGAAAACACAGAAGCAGAGAGTGGCATGGTGGTTTACAGAGGTGGGGCGGTGGGGGAGACGGGAGATGTTGATCGAAGGGAACAAAGGGGCAGTCAGGTAGGTGAGTCTAGACATCTAATGCACAGCGTGGTGCCTGGTGTAAATACTACATTTCGCACCTGGAAACAGCACAGAATTAAATATTGTGCTAAGAGAGTAGGTTTCAGGTACTCTCACCACACACAAAAAGAGCTAACTATGTGAGATGGCGTGTTCATTAGCCTGTCTGTAGAAATCATTTCACTATGTGTATGTATATTAAAACATCATGTTGCACATATTAAATATACAGGGTTTTTATTTTTTTAAGACACAGGTAGCAGAAATGAGAGCAATTAAAGAAATTCAAGCCTGTAGCACTGGTAAACAGCCTGAATCTACGAGACAAGGGAGAAGGCAGGAGTCCTGGGGTGCCGCCACAGGGTTTCAGCTCAGGAAAGGACTGGTGCTGTTTCCATTCTGCGATACAGACTGAGCAGGAGGAAGAACGGTTGAGCTTCAGGCACGCTGAGCTCTACGTGCCTGGGGGACCCCCAAGTGGAGGTGGCCACGGGGCAAGTAGTTATGGTGGTCAGAAATTCAGGAAAGACCTCCAGATGACAGATACTGGCTTTGGGATTTGGGGGTGTACAAGCAAATAGCTAAAGACTCTCCCAGATAAGACTTCTGGAAGAAACCACAGTGAGAAAGAAGATAGATCACCAAGGAGAAAATCCTATAGAACACTCTCATTTTCTTATCATAAATCTGCAAACTTACTCTCACCTTACCCATTATACCCTTCTTCCTTCTATGACCGCCTAGGAAGTGTCCGTTCATCTTTCAAAGGCCACCTTGCACATGGCCTCTGGACCCTCACTTCCTCAAGCATCTTACCCCTCAACTGTTCCCATTCCTCTATCAGTGGACTCCCCTGCCCTGCTGGATCATTCCTAATCGCACACGAAGGGTTTCAGTTTCTCATTCTAAAATACTCCTCTCCTTTACTCTACATCAGCCCCATCCCCACACTTACCCATCTCTCTACTTCCCTCTCAGCCAAAACTTTCCAGAATTGCCTACACATGCTATCTCTACTGCATCCCTGCCCTCGTTCTCTTGTGTGCTCATGGCCCCCCTGAAACTGCTAAGTCAAAGTTCCCAGCAATCCAACAAAAACCAAAGGCCAAATCCAATGGTTTCCTGAATGTGAGCAGCATTCTACACTCTGACCACTCCTGTAAACACTCGTCTCATCTGGCTCCTTCTCTTCCCCCCAACTTCTAATGGGATCCTCTTCCTACCCCTCTAACTTAATGTTCCAGTTTCTCCCATCCTGATCTCTCTCACCCTGCTATACTTTTCCCCCACAGGACTTAACTGCCTTCAAGTATACAAGATAATTATGCTTTCCACTTGTTATTAATTACATATCTGCCCTCATTTAATTATATAAGTACAGAAGGGTGAGGGTCTTATTCTATTTGTTTGTTAATATGTTCCAAACATTTAGACCCCTGTCATAGTACATAATCAGTGAATATTGATTACATTAATGAATAAATTAATCAACACTCTCTGCCTAAGCGATCTCATCCATTCCCAATACCACATACATGTTGATATGCAGCCCAAATGTATCCCTTGAACTTCAAACCCATATCCAAATACATTCATGACACATTCATTTGAACACATCACAGGAGTCTCTAACTTAACATATCCGAAGCCTAGTCTCCATTTATTCCCCGAAATGCGCTCCTCCTCCGCCCCTCCCATCCTAGTAAATGACACAGTGTACACCGGTGCTCCATCCAGACACCTGGGCGCCCTTTTCCTTCCCCTCTCCTCTCAGCCCTGCACTTAGTCCACAAGGAAGCTCCACCACAGCTGGGCTGAGTCTGCCCCCCTCCAGCCTCGGCACCCCGCCCCACCCCGCCCCGCCCACATCTTTCATGTGAACTATCACAGTATTTCCCTTTCTAATCTCCTTATTTGCCTTCTCATAACATTTTCTCCTTAGAAGCCAGAGTCATGTTTTAAAAATGCAAAGCCAATCATTATTTTGTTATTACAACCTGGCTTCTCAATGAACATGTAATAAAATCTGAACTCTCGTCCAGGATGCACAAGTCCAGCCAAGGGCAGATATTTTTCCTAATTGCTTATTATATTTTCTTAAATAACAAATCCTGGATAAACCTGGCCCCTGCACTTCCCTTCAACTTCATCTCACATCACTCTTCCCCTTGCTCACTTGGGTCTCTTTTTGCTTCCTGAGCTCGCCAACCTCCTTGCTGCCTCAGGGCCTTGCTCCACCGCTCAAATTGCTACCACTTCTCACAATTCATTCCCCTCAGAGCACTCACTGCAATTTGTGTGCACAAGTTCTGGGCTTCCAGAGGGGATGCCGTGATTTCAATCAGCCCCATGTGCGCCGTGAATATTCTCAATGGAGACCAAAACGGAGCCAATCAACACTGTGAAAGAATACCAGTGAAACATAGTAGAATAAAATGAAGAGCAAAGAGCTGTTGCTAGGAGGCGGTAGTCAACAGTGTGTCACAGGGAGGTCAGCAAAGATTGGGAGAGGAGCATACACGGGCAATTAGTAGGTATGATTCGACCTCTAAGAATCAAAAGTCAAAAATCTTACCTTCAATGTTTTTGATGTCTTCCTTAATGATTTCCCTAAACTTAGACAGCATCTTTGAAGCTGATAATATTTCATTTTCTAAAAACTGACTCAGGGGATTTCCTTTGGGATTTCTTTTGAACTTTACAAAGTAATGGGCACCACTGTTACGATATTCTTCCAGCTCAATTCTGGGGACATCCAGTTTGAACATAATATCAAATTCATTAGGAGAAGAAACCTAAGAAAAAGTAAAAACAGCAGTGAAATGTTTGCTTGTGAATATTTTGCAGCAACTACAATTCTCTTAAAAATTTTCAAAGTAAGACTCCTACTATTTATGCCCTTTGGGAATGGGGCTAGTGGAGCTGGGAGAGTATTACTGGTTTTAGTTGGTAGGTTCTCTACTCATCGTTTTTTTCACCATGAGTACGAATGGTTTTTGTAATTCAAAACAGTTTTAAATGATATCATGTAAGCTTTTAAAACCTGTACTGGTTTGCTTCTGAGCTGAAGGCTTTATAATATTAAAGACCACTGAGGTGCTGGCTTCTACATCGTGAGACACACACTGTGGTCACCTTCCCATCACAATGGTCTCAAAGACATGTGTCCTCACCCAGCGGCCATAGCCCAGGGGCCGCCTCCTTGTATCAACTGGTCACCCCAATGAGTGGGAGCTCCAAGTCAAGTACATTATTAGTGTCTTAGGACCACAGCATTTGTATGACCTTCGAAGACCCTTTTCCATTCTCACAATAACAATAATTAAAGCAACCGTAACAAATGCTTCTTTCCTCTATAAAAACGCCGCAAGTCTTCTTCTAGGTAGGAGTGTGCTTCATGTGCAGCTACTGACTGCACTGTTCAACACGGCACCTGGCAGCCTTCTGTCTACAGACCAAATGAAACGTTGCTAGTCCAAACTGAGATGTGCTGTGGTGTGTAACTCTCCCCCCCAAATTCCTATATTGAACCCCTAACCCCCAATGTGTCTGGACCCGGACACAGAACTTTCAGGATGTAATTAGGGTTAAATGAGATCATGTGGGTGGGGTTCTAATGTGATAGGACTGGTGACTTGATAAGAAGAGGAAGAGAGAAGGACTGTACTCCCTCTGTGCCCACACACCAGGAACACCGCGAGGACCCAGGGAGAAGGTGGCCATCTCCCAGGAAGAGAGTCCTAACCAGAACTTAACCCTGTTGCCTCCTCAACTGTGAGAAAATAAATTTGTGTTGGTTAAGCCATGTCTATAACACGTCTATAGCATTTTGTTGTGGGAGCCCCACCTGACCAAGATATACCGTAAAAGCATAACATTTAAAGTGATGTCGGTGGGAATAAATTAAGAGCCTCGAAAATACATTTTTCCATAAAAGCAGTAAGAAACATGAGCAGAAATGGTCTAATTCAACTCTTCCCAAATCCCGTAAATTAACTAACTACAGGTTTATAATGATTCAAGGAGGATTTATTTAAGAAAAATGGCTGAATAAAAATTTTTTTAGAAAGAAAAAGAAAAATAGCTGAAAGGTTCTGGTCAAGATGGGAGTAGGTGGATACTGTACTCGCCTCCTCCCATGAACACATCAAAACCACAACTAAGTTACAGAACAATCAACCTGTAGGACCCTCTGAGGACTACCTGAACAGAAGTCCCGTAACTCAGGATATAAAGAAGAAGCCACGCTGAGACTGGTGGGAGGGGCAAAGACATGAACTGGGCCGGCCTCGTGCCCACGTGTGGCAGTAGCGAACCTGGAGGGCTCTCTCAGCTGCAGAGCTTCCCCGCTGAGGAGCAAGGGATCTCAGCCCCATGCCAGGCTCCCCAGCCAAGAATACCAGAGCCAGGAAGAGGGGCCCACATAACATCTGGCTGTGAAAATCAGTGGGGATTCGGTCCGTCTGGGTGAGAGAGAATGCTGCTTAAACCCAGGCCTCCCCTTAAAGAGCTGGCACACAGACACTCACTAGCAGGCACTCACCCTGTGCTCTGGCAGAGGGACAGCAGCTCACGGGGCACCTGAGACAGCTGCTATTGTCCCTGTGTTGAGCCGTCTCCCCACATGACCAAACCTTCACTAGCACCACCCTGATGGCTGCGTGAACCCTGCCTGCCCCACCACAAAGGTCCATAGGCCCCAAGCGGGTGGTGGCTGCCCCCAGTGCATGCTGAGACTTTTGCTGAGAGGCCTCAGGCTCAGCACTGGCACCCAATTTGAATCTGCATTAACCTGGTAAACACCCCTCGCCCCAGCCTGGTGTCATCCAGAGACCCTGCCTCATCCAACGTGAACGCTGCTCAAGGCTTTTCAGCTGCTGAGCCTGACAGGCAGCTGGCAGGCGATGGCAGTACTAAAACATGTGGTGCCTTCTGCTGCTCTCCGCCAGGCCCAGTACTGGTGGCAGTCAGCCTCGGCTCACAGTGTGGCCTCTCTCACAGGCATCCAGGCCCAGCACAGGCAGCATCTGACACTGGCCCACTACTGAAGCCCCTCCCAAGAGTCCCCAGAACCAACACACTCGGTGCCAGACTTCAGACCACAACAGAGCACCACCCAATATCATATTTTACCATGTGTAATGAGCACTTTTTTACCCAAAATTTTGAGGGAAAAATAAGGATGTACACTATGCATGGGTATAATGATTATATACCATGGGCACAATAATCCTGTGTATAATGAGCACAAAACGGGGGTGCACATTATATATGCTAGCTCCACAAGCGGCACACCAAAGGGGAGTGTCGTCAGGCACCAAACCCTACTGGGACAAATTCCACCATGTGGGGTCAGCCTCTGTACAGCTGCTGATGCACTGTGGTTACTTACGGCCAATCTTCACAGTCAGCCTGAGCGTTAATCTCACCCGCTGATGTGCCAGCAGCAATTAAGACTCAACGAACAGGATGGCACACACAACTCACACAGGGGACACTCCTGAAGCATCGGGTTCAGTTAACCTGAAAGACTGGCCACTGCAATAGCAATGCTTATATCACATAAAGAGACTTTAAAACAAAAGCTTTAATAAGGGAGAAGGAAGGACATTACATAATGATAAAGGGACAATCCAACAAGAGGATACAACCCTTGTAAACATTTATGCACCCAACATAGGAGTACATAAATATACAAAGCAAATATAGATAGATATGAAGGGAAAAATCAATAGTAATACAGTCAATAGGAGGGGACTTTAACACCCCATTGACATCAATGGACAGACCTTCCAGAAACACAATCTACAAGAAAATAGTGGCCTTACATGGCACATTAGACAAGATGGATTTAATTGATTATCTTCAGGGCATTTCATCCCGAAGAAGCAGAATATATATTCAATTGCACATGGAACATTTTCTAGGATAGACCACATTGGGACACAAAACAGTCACAATAAATGTTAAAAGACTGAAATCCTATCAAGCATCTTTTCTGACCACAATAATATGAAACTAGAAATCAATTACAAGAAAAAACTGAAAAACACACAAATACATCAAGTTAAATAACATGCAACTAAACAATGAAAAGGTTAACAATGAGATGAAGGATGAAACCAAAAGATACCCTTGAGACAAATGAAAACACGATGACCCAAAATCTATGGGAAACAGGGAAAGCTGTCCAAAGAGGGAAATTCATAGCAATACAGGCCTATGTCATGAAGTAATAAAAATCTCAAATAAACAGTCAAACCTTACACACCTATAGAAATTAGAAAAAGAAAAACAAACAATGCCCAGTCAATAGAAGATAGGAAATAGTAAAGATCAGAGCAGAAATAAACAATGTAGAGTCTAAACAAAAAACAATAGGAAAGATCAATGAAACCAAGAGCTGGTTCTTTAAGAAGATAAACAAGATTGACAAACCTTTAACCAAACACATCAAGAAAACAGTAAGATCATGGGCACTATGGCCACCATCTGGTGCAGCAGGAGTAACACGAGAAGGAGCATGAGACCTGAGACAGGAAGGGTTCCCTGCTGCTCTCCTTGGGCCCCAAGAGGGCCAGCTGGCTGGGCTTTGGGGCATGTTCCCCGAGGCGCCAAGGGGAGTGCAAGTGGGGTAATGTAGGGGTTGCCTGTCCCCAACCCCTGGGCTGGAGACTCCCCAGTGTGACTGTCACCTGCTCCCTCACCTGCCGAGGGGGAGGGGAATGGGCCAGACTCTGTGGCCCTCGCATACAGCCAAGGATGGACACAGAGGGAGGCCGCCTTCCTCAGGTTTTTTAAACATTGCGTAAGATGCCATGGAGCTTATAGGGGGCCTGGAGATGATCAGAAATGGCTTGGAATTCAAAGACTCAGTGTTTGATGGACCAAGCTGCAACTGCCCACAATAGTTCAGCAGTTTAGCTATCAAGAGCCAAGCATCGAGATAAGTAACACTACTCATGTTTTCTGGCCAAACAAGCAAAGAGCAGTGGTCGATGCATGAAATGGTCTGAGCTTGCACAACTGCCTTATGAAAGCACTTAGGGCGAGTGGCCTGCAACTGAGTGCTAGCAATGCAGTGTTCAGACTTCTCCATGAACACGGAGGTAAAAAAAAAACATATTTAGAATGGAATACTGATGCTACCTGGTTGATTGGAGAAGAAATTCAAGTGCTTTTCTGGATCATGTTTCCCTCCCAACACACAACTTTGTTCAGAACACCTTCCTGAAGCTTGCCTTCTCTGACAAGTATCAGAAGTTCCTGCTAAATGGATTTCCATGTCAGACTTGTAGCTACAAATGTCATGAGCACCACGGCACCAAAACACCTACTATGTTGTGGACTGGGGTAATGTCAGACAACTCATTGTTTTCCAAATTCCACGACTGGTGACAGTGGGGTCTCAGCACTGCCTTCTTTGATCTAAGAGTCTACTTCCTGGATGCCTGTTAGTTCCCAGCCCGGTACTCCACACCCCACACTTTCACATTCTATACCTCCAGGCCTTCCTCTGAAGACTCTATCTCCCATGGGCAGAGGTCAATGTTCACACCTAATGTCCACATGGTCAGCACCACCCTGCTTGTGGACAGCAGGATGATTGAGGATGCAATTCAAAGTCACAGTGAATAAGCCTCAGCTTCAGCCTTGTCCACAAGCCCCAACAATCTGAGCCCGACGGGCTCACTACAGCCCCAAACTCCAATGCCAGCACAGAGAGACCGGGCACCACTAGGACCCAGGAGAAAAACAAAATTAGGCCTTGTGGAATGAGAGATTTGAGCTATTACTGGGAAACAGAAGCCAGTGAAGTGATGCTCTACCATTCAGATTGGGTCAGACTCCTCTGGGACTGTTTATAAGGACAACTGGCACAGAGACATTGCAGTAAAAATCCTAAAGGTTGTTGACTCCACACCAGAGCAGTACCAAGCCTTCAGGAACGAGGTGGCTGTGCTGTGCAAAACACAGCACAGGAACGTGCTGCTCTTCATGGGATACACGATGAAGGACAACCTGGCAACTGTGACCCAATGGTGCGAAGCCAGCTGACATTGCCAGATAGATGCCTCAGGGAATGGACTATTTGCTTGCAAAGAACATCATCCACACAGACATGAAATCTGTGGCTCACAGAGATTGGGAGGGGCAAGCTAGGCATCTCTTCTGGAAAATTATCCCGATGTAGTGAAGTACGCAAGAAAAGGAAGTGTCCCCACACTCGTTCCGCAGTACCAAAGTACAAAGCCATGGTCTCTACAGTCCTGGGCTGTTTGGTGCATTATGTGCAAAACTACCATTTGGGTATCACACCACTATCTGTGAAGAAAAGCCATTCCCGTGATAAGCATTCCTCAAAGGAGCTAATATTCAAAATTCAAAATCCACATGTCCTCCCCATCAGGGCTGGTTTGCCTACTTTTATTTTCCCTCTGAGTGCTTTTTCTTGCCCTAAAAATACTTATTTAGCCAACAGCCATGGTTCCATATCATATATTACCAACAGCAGCCACTGGTGCATGTGGAAACCGATCAGCTCTTGAGCATGGTGCATGCAGGTGGGGAGCAGGACAAACCAGCATTGTGAATGGCTTCCTTCTGCCAGGGCCAGAAAGAGTAGAAAAACAGACAACATGAAGTTAGACCCTGTGAGCAGCCTAGAAGGTCCTTAGTAGCAGCTTCTCTGGAAGGGGAGCAAAAAGGTGGTACCTGCTGACTCCCCTTCTTCCCCTGGTGGCTTGAGTACCAATACAAAAGATGCTGAGCTGGTGTGATGCAGTTGGTTGGAGCATCGTCCAGTACACCAAAAGATTGGGGGTTCGATTCCAGGTCAGGGCACATACCTAGGTTGCAGGTTTGATCTGCAGTCAGGGCACATATAGGAAACATCTATCGCACTGATATTTCTCTTTCTCTAAAATCAATAAACATGATTTTTTAAAAGGGCTATTCCCAAAAAATTCAAGAGAAGGGAAGGCTCCCAAGCTCATTTTATGAGGTCACCGTTATCCTGATTCTCAAATCAGACAAAGACATCACACACAAAAAATTATAGAACAATATCCCTGATGAACATAAATGCAAAATCCTCAACAAAATATTAGCTAATCTAATCCAGCAATACATTAAAAAGATCATACACCCTGATCAAGTGAGATTTATTCCTGGGATGTAAAGTTGCTTAAATTTCCACAAATCAATTAACATGATACACCACAAAAACAAAAGAAGAGTACTAACCGTATGACCATATCAATAAATGCAAAAAAGCATCTGACAAAGTGCAGCATCTGTTTATGATTAAAAACTCTGAGCAAAGTGAGAGTAAAGGGAACACACATCAACATAATAAAGGGCCACCATATATGACAAACCCACAGCCATCATCATAGTCAACAGGGAAAGGCTGAAAGGGTTTTCCTTAAGATCAAGGATAAGACAAGATTGTCTACTTTCACCACTGCCATTGTTCAGAAAACAAACTCCCATCAGGAACCCACTCCTAAACCTTTGATTTACACTGGAGTGATGACTTGAATGACAACCACCCACAAACAAATGGAACTGTGGAATACACACTTAAAAACAGTTACAGCTGATGTGTGGTTAGGAAGCATGCTTTTTAGTATCTGTAGGAGTTTTTCTCATAAATTTCTTTTAACAACACTCTCTGTGAGCTTCCCATAGTATCTCTATAAGAAATTGGTAAGACAAACTTCCGGCCAAGATGGAAACGTAGGTAGACACACTGTACCTCCTTGCACAACCAAAAGAAGGACAACAACAATTTAAAAACAAAAACAACCAGAACTGACAGAAAATCAAACTGTATGGAAGTCCAACAACCAGGAGTTAAGAAACATTCATCCAGACTAGTAGGAGGGGTGGAAACAGGAGGGCAGCCAGGGTGCAGAGGACTCTCCGCAAGGTGGCGGCTAAA
Source organism: Carollia perspicillata (assembly GCA_004027735.1). Taxonomy (NCBI): domain Eukaryota; kingdom Metazoa; phylum Chordata; class Mammalia; order Chiroptera; family Phyllostomidae; genus Carollia; species Carollia perspicillata. The sequence continues at coordinate 10,117 of PVKM010047737.1, forward strand.
GGTCCAGGGTAGGCAAGGTGGCAGCTGGTGGACCCAGCCAGGAGGTGGCCAGTGGAGCAGATGGTCCCACATTGGTGCACAGATAAACTGGGAGGAAAAACTAGGGAGCTGGATGGACTGCACAACCCAGGACCCCAGTGCGGGGAAATAAAGCATCAAACCACCAACTGAAAACACTTGTGAGGGTTGCAGTGTCAACAGGAAAATCTCCTAGCCTCATAAGAGAGCTCATTAGAGAGACCCACGATGTCCTAGAATGTACACAAACCCACCCACCCAGGAATCAGCACCAGGAGGGCCCAATTTGCTTGTGGGAAGTGGGGGAAGTGACTGAAACCCGGCAGAGAGCAGAGCAAGCACCCTTGTTCCCTCTCAAACCCCTCTCCACATACAACATCACCACCCAGCCATGTGGGCTGCCCCACTCTAGTGAACATTTAAGGCTCCGTCCCTCACTACACAACAGGTGCATCAACACACACACACACACAAAATGGCCTAAACGAAAGAAGAGATCAAAGCTCCAGAAAAAATACAACTAAGTGACGAAGACATAGCCAACCTATCAGATGCACAATTCGAAACACTGGTAATCAGGATGTTCACAGAATTGGTTGAATTTGGTCACAAATTAGATTTAAAAAATGAAGTCTATGCTAAGTGAAGTAAAGGAAAATGTACAGGGAACCAATAGTGACGGGAAGGAAACTGGGACTCAAATCAATGGTGTGGATCAGAAGGAAGAAAGAAATATCCAACCAGAAAAAAATTAAGAAACAAGAATTCAAAAAATGAGGAGTGGCTTAGGAACCTCCAGGACATCTTTAAACATTCCAACATCCGAATTATAAGGGTATCAGAAGGAGAATAGGAAGAGCAACAAGGTGAAAAGTTATTTGAACAAATAATAAAGGAGGACTTCCCCAATCTGGCAAAGGAAATAGACTTCCAGGAAGTCCAGGAAGCTCAGAGAATCCCAAAGAAGTTGGACCCAAGGAAGAACACACCAAGGCACATCATAATTACACTAGCCAAGATTAAAATGGAGGAGAGAATCCTAGAAGCAGCAAGAGATAAGGGGACGGTTACCTACAAAGGAGTTCCCATCAGACTGTCAGCTGATTTCTCAAAAGAGACCTTACAGGCAAGAAGGGGCTGGAAAGAAGTATTCCAAGTCATGAAACACAAGGACCTACATCCAAGACTGCTCTATCCAGCAAAACTTTCATTCAGAATGGATGGGCAGATAAAATGCT
>PVKM010047738.1:0-11349 GCA_004027735.1 Carollia perspicillata
GTTTCTGTTTGGACAATCACAGCAAGAAAAGTAATGAAATTAATTCACTGTGAGAATAAGTATCCACAAGGGTGAACAGAGAGCTAGAGAGCCCCAGGTAAGAGCCCCAGTGCAACAGGAAGCAACCAAGACCAGGAGGTAAGATCCAGGAAGAATATGGGGCAGAGAGTGGAGGCACAGGCCCCCATGAGGGACATGCTCCTCCAGCTCAACTCAGCCCACTTCCTCTGAACACCCATACTGGGCCAGGTGCAGCACAAGACCTGGGGACAGAGTCATAACCAAGTCTAAGGTCACAGTGCCAGCTGGAGGAGGAAGAGGGACAGCCTCTCCTCCACTTGCCAAGCCCTGCACCTTGGCATGGGACTGTGTCCACCCTAAAGGAGGATGTCTCTTTCTAATTTGCACAAAAGTACTGTGTTGGCTAGTAGTGGCCATCCCTTAGTCCCTACACCAAGGTGCTCCCCATGCAATATGGACAAAACCAGGACAGGGTGGTGTAGGCATGGAGATGTTGTGAGACAGATCAGTGAAGAAAAAAATACTGCTCAAAGTTTAGTGACAGGTGTCAGGCCAGGAATGTCAGAAAAGCTAATTCAATCTGAACATCCTCAAGAAGGCCCTGGGAGGGCGGGGAGGAGTTGGTGGAGGGAGATGCTACCCAGGAAACAGCCCTGACAAGGGCCTGGAGTAAAGAGGAAGAATAGTTTAGGTAATGGTGAATGGCTTGAGCAGAGAGGCTTGCAAGGGAGTGGGGAGAGGAGGCAGGGGAGCCAGACAGAGCACAGTTACCCAGTTAAGGGGCTTGCCAAGCCGGTGGTAAGGAGGATCTTATGAGGGAATCAGATTTGCATTTTAGTAGAGGATCTCTGGTTCTAGTGCAGAGGTTTAATTGGAGAGCTCAGGAAGAAATGTGAGGCTTCTAGGAAAAAGATGTGCCTGAGTGGGGTGAGAATAAAGGCATGGTGCGGGAGGCATTGGGAGAAGCCTGGTTTAGTTGGGCAGGTTAGGTGGGGGTGCTGCAGGCCAGTGACTAGATGGGGAACTCTCAGTGGTGGAGCAGATCTAAGGGGGATAGGTCTGCTCATTCTCACCTGCCAAAGGTCCGGGAACCAGGTTTATACCCAGGCCTTCTTGCCCCAAATTCCTAGCTTCCTCTTTCCACTACCACCTTCTGCCTTCTCACTTATACCCTCTGTATGTCTGACAGTCCTCCCACTTACCAAACCAGGTCCCCAAATAGAAAGTCCTGGAGAAGGGGCAGCAGAAAATCTTTGCCAAGTGAAGTTATTTTAACTAAGTGCCCAGGTATTTTAAAAAATAGGCGAAGCACACAAGGCTACATGCCTGCTAGTGTCTCATGAAACCCAAGAGGAGAGGCACAGACCAGACTGGCTGGCCCAAAGATTTGTTGCATTGCCAAGGTAACCATCAGTTGGCCCTGCAGGCTGGCATCTATGGAATTAAGGATTGGGAAGGAAATTCAGACAGCCACTCAGGGCCTGGAATCAGAAACCACTGGTGAAGTCAAGGACTTTCAGCCGAGATGGAGGCATAGGTAGATATGCTTTGCTTCCTCACACAATGAAAAGAAAGACAACAGATTTAAAAACAAACAACAACAACAAAAACAAAAACCCAACCAGAACTGTCAGAAAATTGAACTGTATGGAAGTCCAACAACTAAGGAGTTAAAAAAGAAACATTCATCCAGACTGGCAGGGGGGGCAGAGTCAGGCAACCAGGGTAAAACAGATGCGGTGGCTAGAGGACAGGGTGAGGAAGCAGTGGGTGGTCCCACATTTATGTGCAGATAAGGTGAGAGGAACAACTGGGGAGCAAGACAGTACACACAACCCAGGGTTCCAGCACAGGGAAATAAAGCCTCAAAACCCCTGGCTGTAAAAATCAGTTGGGGTTGCAGCAGTGGGAGAAATGCCCAGGCTCACAGGACAGTTCACTGGAGAGAACCATGGGGTCTCAGAACATATACAAACCCACCTATCCTGGAATCAGCACCAGAAGGGCCGAATTTGCTTGCGGGTAGTAGAAGTGACTGAAAACAGGATGCGAGCCAGGCAAGTGTCATTGTTCCCTCTTTGACCTCTCCCCCACATACAGCGCCACTACACAGTGAAGTGGGTTGCCCTGCCCTGGCGAATACCTAACGCTCCACCCTTTAATCTGTAACAGGCCCACCCAGACAAAAAATATGGCCCAAATGAAAGAACAGGTCAAAACTCCGGAAAAAGAACTTAGCGACATGGAGATAGCCAACATATCAAATGCAGAGTTTGAAACACTGGTAATCAGCATGCTCACAGAAATGATTGAGTACAGATGCAAAATAGAAGAAGTGAAGGCTATACAAAGTTAAATAAAGAAAAATACACAGTGAACCAACAATAAAAGGAAGGAAACTGAGACTCAAATCAATGACTTGGAACAGATGGAAGAAATAAACATTCAACCAGAACAGAATGAAGAAACAAGAATTCAAAAATATGAGGAGAGGCTGAGGAGCCTCAGGGACAACTTTAAACATTCCAACATTCAAATCATATGGGTGCCAGAAGGAGAAGAGGAATAGCAAGGAATTGAAAATGTATTTGAAAAAACAATGAAGGACAACTTCCCTAATCTGGCAAAGGAAGTCTTTCCAGGAAGTCCAGGAAGATCAGACAGTCCCAAAGAAGTTGGACCCAAGGAAGCACACACCAAGGTACATCATAATTATGTTACCCAAGATTAAAGGTAAGTAGAGACTCTTAAAAGCAGTAAGAGAGAAGGAGACAGTTATCTATCAAGGAGTACCCATAAGACTAGCAGCTGATTTCTCAAAAGAAAACTCGCAGGCAAGAGGGGGCTGGAAAGAAGTATTCAAAGCCATGAAAGGCAAGGGCCTACTTCCAAGATGACTCTATCCAGCAAAGCTTTCATTTAGAATGGAAGGGCAGATAAAGTGCTTCCCAGATAAGGTCAAGTTCAAGGAGTTCATCATCACTGAGCCCTTATTATATGAAATGTTAAAGGGACTTATCTAAGAAAAAGATGATCAAAATTATGAACAATAAAATGATGACAAATAACTATCAACAACTGAAACTAAACAAACAAACAAACAAACAAAACCAAATGAACAACAGAATCACGGAAATAGAGATCACATGGAGGGTTATCAGTGGGGAGGGGGTGGGAGAAGAATGGAGGAAAAGGTACAGGGAATGAGAAGCATAAATGGTAGGTACAAAATAGACAGGGGGAGGTTTAGAATAGTATGGGAAATGGAGACACTAAAGAAATTTTATGTGTGACCCATGGACATGAATTAAGGTGGTGGAATGATAGTGGAAGGGGGTGTACAGGGCAGAGAGGAGTAAAGGGGAGAAAAAAATGTGATACCTATAATAGCATAATCAATAAAATATATTTTTTAAAAAAGAAAAGAAAAATTAAAAAATAAAAAGACCTAATTGTAGACCTAAGTCTAGAACTGGTGGGAAGAAGCTCTGATTTTCCTGGACTTAGAAGTGGTAGCAGATAACACTGGAGCTTCTGGGGGCCATGACTGCAATGGAGTCAATTTAAGCCAACACCAAGGAAAGCAGAGCAGAGAGAGTATCCTCATGATAGCATCTGAGTCTCCAGATCCAAGTGAAGTCTATATACCCTTGGATTTCTCAGTTACATTAACTAATCAATCCTCTCTCTCTCTTTTTTATTTTGCTTAAGCCAATTGGAGTTAGTGTCATTTGTACCCAAAAAGTAACTTATCTATAACCCAAGAACACAACTGTTGAAAGGGCATGGACAAAGCCCTGTGTCACAGCAGTAGGGACATTCATCTGGACTGATAGTAATCTATGAATCAGTTCCCTTGGGGACAGCTGTTTGGTTAGTCAGTCACAGTTCATCCCCTGTCTTCCAGCCCTGGGGCACAGCCCAGGCCTCACCAACACCAGGTGCAAAGCCTAGCAGGAACCCAGATCAAAGCTGCACCCTAGTGTCCTGTCAGGTAAAATAATTCAGTCACTTTGACCTGACTTAATGAACTACCTATAGCTTTCTTAGGATCCTCAAACCTCCTTTATGAAGGCCTGTTGGATGGATGAATCAGGACCAATGTCAAGCTAACAGGCAACTACACTCAGCAGCTGCAGAGGGGCTCTGTGTGGGGACCCAAGCAAGCCAGGGAGGTCTATCTTCCAGCTCTGGAAAGATGAGAAGAGGCAGCAGGATCTGACAGGCCAGGCTTAGAGTAAAGGGAAGCAGGAGGGGGAGTGGGCAGGAGAAGAAAGCACTACTTCAAAGCTCATAAAATCACAGCAAATTGAACTGCCCAAGATGAGCAGTGGTTGCTTCCTAAATTATGCATATTTGCACAAATTTTATGCAAATCTCCCACATAAAGGTGTCAGGGGGCACTTGCTGACAGCCTGGCTCTGGAGCCTTCTTGTCAGTCGGCCTCAGCCTCCTTCAGGGACTGGAGGAGCTGTCACCCACTGGGCAGCAAGAAGGGAGGGACAAGGTCTGCCCTATCCCACCTCCTGCACCCTTCCCTCTGGGAGGACCCTCCCCAAGGCCAGGCCCTCCAGTCAACCCTTCACACCTGGCTTCTGCCCTGGACTGCCAGTTCAGACACAGCCACTGAGAGTTGGGCCTTTCTGGTCACCTGGTCTAGCTGCCCCTTTACCATGCTATAGATGAAGAAATAAAGGCCAGACCAGGAAAGAGACTTACTCTGTCCCTTGAGAAACTGTTGCTTGATTCAGTCTGATCTACCTACTCAACACCTCCCAAAAGAATTGACCTTCTGCATGTTCAAAGTAGGTGGCCATCCATTCACTTTCTACCTACCCTCAGGCCCCAAATATTGCTCCTAATCATCACTGTACCCAGCTTACAGCATTTATGCTCTTGGTCTCTGGCTTAGGATCAGTTATCATTGAATTTGTGGCTAAAAGCCTGCAAAGTTTGATCAAAGTTTGGTGGGGGTGCCCTGGAGCTTGGGGACTAGATATTCCAGTTGCTTGTAAATCTGTGCTGGACCCTCGTTCCCAGAGAAATGGAGTCTCCTTTGTGACTGCCATCTGCACTGATTCAGCACCTCCATCTTCTCATATTCTTCTCATCCTCTAATCACATTGATGAAAACATCACAAAAGTTACTCATTTTTGTTGAGTAGTTGCCTTGGGACAGGCACCATTATAAACACTTGGAATTCTCACCACAGCCCTCTGGGTTAGAATCTATTACTATTCCTATTTCATAGACAAGGGGACTGTGGCACAGAGAGGCAAAGTCAGCTGTTTATGGTTGCCCATCTAATAAGTGATAATAAGGGGGGAATGTTACCCAGGAGTGTCTAGTGCCAGAACATATGCTTAGGAGGCCTGCTCAGTGCAGTCTCCCTCCACCTCCTTCAGAAGGCCTGTTCTGACTGACTATGTGATGCTAAAACTGTCTGCCAATGTCAGGGCCTCATTCATTGATGGATACAGGCCTCAGGTCTGCTTCCTTCCCTGAACTCTGCAGGCCCAGACTCCAAATCCTGTGGCTTTGCCTGGAATTTGTCCACCAGGCCTGGCGAGAGCTCTCTGAGGACAGGGTAGGGCTCCTTTTTCTGTCCCTCATTGGAATACTTCTCCAGTGTGTACCAGCACAGACCTGGGCCCCTCTATCACCAGGGCAGCAGAGGTGTTCAGCACTCAATACACGGAACCCCAGCTGTCTACAGTAGATGCTTTCTTCCTGCCAAGTTCCACTACAGGAAAAAAAGAGAGATAATCCTATCCTTGTGTTACCCTTCACTTCTTTCAGCACCTCTTGCTCCCCAAGGTAGGGTCCAGCTCTCCTATTCTTTGTCCCCTGGAGCCCAAGGACCGTCAGAGAGCAGCACTAGCTTGGCCTCCCAGAATGCCTTGCTCTCTCTTGCAACTGGAGGTGCTGAGAAGAGGAGGGAGTTTTAGGTGCTGCCCCCAAATACAGATTGGATGCCGAGTCAGGCTAGGGCCCCACCCTTTTCCCCCTGTACCAGGAACCCTCTGGAGATGGTTCTTTAGTCCACACAGGTGGGACCTCTGCTGGGATAGCAGTTGCTTTTGAGAATCTGAAGAAAGCTCTAATCCTGCCTGAACACAGAGGGCATTGAAGAGATAAGCAAGAAAGCCTTGGCTTCACACACCTAGCCAACTGGGTGCTGGACATTCTGCTTGCCCTTTCGCCCCCAAACTGGCCTCAGTCCCACTATTCCCTGCCCCATTCTTCCAATGCCTGTCCAAATCCCAGGTCCTGCTTCTCATTTAACCCAGGATGGGATGAGCTCAGGCTAGCACCATGGTGACCCCTGCTCTCCTGGGTGAGGCTTCTAGTCCATCTGTCACCACTGACCCCTCACCTGTCAGCTGCATGGTGATAGGAGGCTGTGGGACTCCAAACCTGGCATCATTAGACAGGAGGCCACAAGGCCAAAGAGATACAACCAGGGAAGACGGAAGGATTTGGACTGTGCAGTCAGACAGAGTGACTATGTGACCTGGGTAAAGCCATCTCCCCTGAGCTGCAGTATCCGTTAACAGAATCATTACTACCATGCAGGATTGAAACAAAATACTGTCCAAATCCTCCAGCACAGCACCTGGCACACAATAAGAACTCAGAGAAAGTGGGCACTCAACTCTTACCCTGGCTTATGACCTTGAATGGTACACTGATCAAGTCCCAGTCAAGCCTCAACCCCCCCTCTGACTATTCTGATTTGCAGCCACCAGTGACATTTCCATTCCCAGCCTCCACTCACAGAGACTCCACATTTTCCCCTCTGGAGAGAAGGGGTAGTGGGAGACAAGCTGTGATATTGTTAGCATAGGTAGCTAGATATTAATAAAAGGAGGGAAGCAAAGGAAATCAGACATTAAACATAATAAATTAGGGAGCTGCATAGGACAACAAACCTGGTTCACGAGGAAGCTGCAACATTCATCAGCTGTATCCTCCACCCTAGGGACTTAATCTCAGAAACAGGTGAGAAGGATCATTATAGGACCTTAGCTGGATTACAGGATGGTGGGGGGCAGGGGGGGATAAAAACAGCAGGAGAAATTCCTCTGCGTGGTGCCTGCACAGTAGCAGCCAAGATGGTGACCATAAAGGGGAGGTATCTAATCTTGGAAAAGAAACGGAATGGTTAGGGGGAGGGCCCAACATAAGCCAGAGGAGGATTGGGAAATTGATTGGTTAGTTCAAAAGAGCACCTGATCCTTCGCAAGCCTGAGATAATATAATTAGAGCCTCACAAAGGCAAGTTCTTTCTCTATGGCTTGGTAACACGTGTTTGCCTGTTCGCTCTCTTCTTTAGCAGCCATGTGGCCCTAGCAGCTGCACAGGTTCCAAGTGAGAGCCTGGGTACAGGGTATGGCAATGCAGCACTGGCCGGAGTGCAGCTGGGAACAGACTAAGCTGGCCAGATGGCGACAGAGACTGAACTGAACTGAGAACCAATGGCACAGAATTTCTGGACCCTGGCCCTGTTTCTTGTCTTGATGAAGGTAAGGTTGGACTTCTTCATCACTGGGATGGACACAAATGAAATACCAGGAACCTGGGGGCAATCTTTTATTTCTCTCCCAATAAATATTACCTTGTTATATGTGGGTCCTCAGAAATTATTTTCTTGTGACTCCATGAAAGGATCCCATTTCCACTAGCAATATCTCAATGCCTGAAATGTCACCATATGTATGTCTACCCTTTGGCCCAGCATTCTGCTTGCTTCTCCTACAAGAGAAAGCATGCCTTTGGCCTTCCTACTCAGATCCACTGTGGATCAAACACTTTCCTTTGGTCAAGTGGGCCCTGGGCACCTGGGGACTGAGGGGAGGTTTGAGGTAGGCCAGGAGAGCAGGATCATCAGGGATGTTTCAGTATCACTGTAACAGCAAAAACAAAAAACAAACAAAAACCCCAAAACAAAACAAAACTGGAGACAACCAGAATGCCCATTGAGAGGGGGATTGTTAAGAGCATTCAGGCCCAACCTTTGTAAGAAATATCTGGATGCAGTGAAAAGGAGTAAGACAGGATAGAAAGAAATTAGGAAAAACTCCTGGCAAGTGGAATGAGGAGATAGAAGTGAACATCACAGGCCTACAAGCCTGTAGGTCATCTGACCAGAGCCCCCACCTTCACCACGATCAAAGGGAAACATTTATGGCAGGAAATCCCTGTGGTGGTAGCAGAAGTCAACAACAAGGACTGGCTAAAACCAGATCAATCCAAATGGAGGAAAAATTGACCAGAGACCAACCCCTAAACTCATCATACCATCATTATAATGAATTGACACTATAAGTAGAGGGAGGTTGGGAGGGGGATGAACACCATGACACTTCCAGAACAGACCATATTCGGGAACAGAAGGCAGAGACAGACTTTGGTGCCACAAAGTTTGGAAACAACTTATCCTTGTAAACAGAAAATCCCAAGAACTGACTGACCCAGCATGGAACTCACTAACGAGTCCATCTGTGTCCACTCAGACATGTACTTTCCCTTCTTCCACAGCAGTTCCCAGTGAGACTTGCAGCCAGTGGAGCAGCAGGAGGCTCAACCCTCGATCCTACTTCCAGGAACCCACATCCTGGCCAATTTCTTTCTCTACCTGACTGAAACTGCTGTTCATTCTTCATCTCGTTCTTGAACTCTTTCCTCAGCAAGAGCCTAGAGGTCTTGGACTGTGCCTGGGTGGCGCCAGCTCTTGGCATGGAGCCAGTCCAGTAACAAAAAGACCCCCTAAGCTTAGGGGAAGAAGTCATTTCCAGAATAAGTTATATCTAGTAGGATCTAATTCATGTTATTGTCTGTGTACCTGTAGATATTTTATGTGTAAATGTAACACCTGGGGAAAGTCTGCAAGCTGCATATCAAACTTAACAATGGTGAGCAGTGATTGGTGCTCAGAAGAGATAGGAAACCTCTTGTGTGATAGGCTGGTATATTATTCAAGTTTTGTGGTAAAAATGTAGTCCTGTGTTTATATTACTTGAATGTATATGTTTAAATATGTTTAAGATCATAAACCGTAAAATTAAATACACACACACACATTTTTCAGAAGGTTAGAAGGGGCCAGGAGCCCCGCCCCCAGCTGCCCTGGGGCCAGGTAGGCCCCTGCCTGACTCCATCCTGGCTGCACACATACCCACTCCACCCTCAGCAGTCCCAGCTTCCCTCATAGCACCCCATCACAGCCAAGCTCATTAGTTCTCTGTGCTGCCCTTGGTTCTGACCTCAGGGTTGTGGAAACATCAGCTCTGTTTCCCGTCAGCAGTGGCTGATCAGACTTGGACCTCAGTGGCTTTGTTACAGAGACTCCCACCCAGCCCCCACATGAAGAAGCCATCAAGCAGTGGCAAGTTCATATGAGGCCCAGAGGTCCGGACCCCCTTTGTCCCATGGAAATAGCCATCTCCAGAGTAATGGAGCCTTGGTTCTGCTGCAATATGATGAAGAAAGAGCCCAAACCCAAGTCATTTCCTATGTCCAGGTTTACTGGAGGTGGCCTGGTGGGAAGGCCAAAAAGGAGGAAGGGAAGACCTGACCCTGCACTTAGGGGCCTCCATCTGGGAAGCCTTGGAGGGTCCTCTTGAACATCAAGCAGCAGTGGAGCTCATTGATTAGCCCAAGTTCTCATTTTCCAGATCAGGTAACAGGCTCTGGAAGGGGATGGACTTGCGCATGCCCTCAGTGAGCTTTCTGAGTCTTTGAAGCACTCCTGCCCAGCCTGAGGTTCAGCGTCTGTGTCCTTGTCCACCAGCCCTCAAGGCAGAGCCACTGAGAGCTGCTGGCAAGAAGCTGACATGGCAGTAGCAACCTGGACCACGGGTCCAAGTATACTAGGAATACTGACTTTCTGGCTAACGAAGCCAGATTCTGTGAAAGCTACAACTCCAGATGGAGAAAATCCATCAGTGTTTCGTAAATATTGAAAACACTCGATTGATCATCATTGTGTGATAGTTGCAGCTCTGGGTTTGAGGTGGGGCAGGGAGAAAAAGCCCAGACCACATTGCACCACAGAAGCTCCCAAGTCATTTTTTCATCCATTCAGAAGTTGCTCATTTGTATGCACAGATGAAATCCTGAAGGAACACATAAGAAACTAAAAACAGGCCTCACAGAGTACAGAGCAGGAAGGGTGATTTTTGCTCTTTACTGTGTTATATTTCTTTGATATTTGAAACATGTAAAGGTGTCACATTCTCACAATAATGTATAAAAACTTGAAGCTGCTCCTGGGGCCACTGTCTACAGAATCCTATAAGGTGCGATAGAGAAGATGGGAACATGAAAAGATGGGCCCTTCCTGGGGCTGCCAGCCAGGTTGGGACAGCTAACTGTCCACACAGCTTCTCTGACAGGACGCATCTTCAAAGTGCTTTGCATCTGTCTCTGTGGGCCCATGTTCTTGGCAAGGCACAGAGTTCAGTGCATATACTGTTGTTAAATGACCCTAGATGTTTTAGGGATAGACTCTCCACACTGTAGTCGTGGAGCAATGCAGGGTTATGCAAGTGCATTCATGGCAGGTAGGGTCCTAGGACTGCTTCTGTATTTTCTGCACCCACCCATGCCACTGCATTGGACTTCAGTGGCCAAGAGCTACTTGCCTCAGCCTCAATTATGCAAAACAGCATTAGGGCTGGACAGGCCCACAGGGTATATACAGTCTCCCCCCTACCCAGTTTTATGGATGAGCAAACTGAGGGCCTGAGAGGAAGGAGCTGACCAGCATCAAAGGACATGTCAGTGGCAGGGCAGGATCTGGAACTTAGACACTTGATGGTGTGTAAGCCAAATTTCACCCAACAATCCATGGCAAGGCCTCCTTTAGCAAGACATTCCTAGTTATGAGAAGGTCACTTGACCTGCAGCCTGTCCTCCCCAGAGTTTTTCCAAGAAACAAGGAGGCAGGAGCCAGGCCTTGTTAAGGGTGCTCAGGTTCCATCTAAGGGTACACAGAGCTCCCTTGTCAGCCCCAGGCCAGTGTAGACATTTGCTTCAGAGTACAAGCAAGTTTGGGGATCCCCTCTACCCCCAGCATAGCCTACCAGCCTGACAGACAAACGGCAGCCCACACCTCTTCCAGGACAACTAGTGGTCAGTCTGAGGCTCCCAGAGGAGGCCTGTGGCCCAACCACAGGACAGTGAGTACAACTCCAGCTGCAGGAACTTGAGGACAGAAGAGCCCTGCAATGAAAAGAGGGAAGATGGATGGGAATTCTCTGGGGAAGGAGACTTGGTTGGGCCTTAGGAGGCTGCTATTTATACTGCAGCTATGGTCTAACCCT
>PVKM010047739.1:0-11381 GCA_004027735.1 Carollia perspicillata
GGTTTTTTTTTTTTCCATCTTTGCTCAATAACTTGATTATAGAAATGGAGAAAATCTAGACTGGATGGAGCTGAGTTTAGAATTTTATGAGGCGAGGATTGTTGAGGTGAGAACTATAGAGTCTTGGTATAAAGGGGCTGTAAATTAGATATAAAGTCAAGAGTTTTGGGTCTTGGTAAGTTCAAAGTGCAAATGTTGTGGAACAAAGGGAAGTGAAAAGGGGAAATCTATGCTCAAAATAGGCTATTGGAGTTCATGCTTTCAGAGGTGAAGCAGTTCTGGATTGGTCCCAGAGTGGGTCTTACCTGGCCGAGGTACAGGGAAAGTCGTTAACAAGGAACATCACAGGACATTTCTCGGGAACAGGAGGAAGGCTAAGAACCACTGGTTACAAAATGTATCTCCCCCTTTTAGGGAGTGTTTTTCAGACTCTCCTTCCTCTAGTGAAAAAGATGGAGACAAAATAGGCATTGGGTATGTCTTTTGTCTCTTTGTTTCCTGTAAACATTGAACACCCTTCCTAAACAGTTGCCATTAGCTTTACCTTTGGGCGGTTTCTCTTTTCTCAGTTTTAAAAATGCCATTGATGCCTGAATTCCCTCTAAGCCTCAATGCCTTCAGGTGTAAGACCTTGTTACACCCTCCCAGCAGAGCTAAGCTCCTCCTCTCCCTCCATTCATCTCTGCTTTTGTGCTCTTACTTCCAGCTTTCAAATGTCCTCTTGAAATCTGAGAACTCTTTCCTAATTTGAGTGATTTCTCTAAGTATCTTTTCATTTTTTCCCCACATTTGATCCATTGTTGGAGCCACACTGCCTTTGTTCCTGGTTCCTACCTACTTTTTTATCTGAACTTAAAAAAAAAATGGGAAAAGAAACCTATGTGTTTGCAAATATAGGATAGATATCTGTGACTATTCCAATATTAAAAATTTTTAATGAGTTTAGAGAAAACCACACAGTCAGCTTTTTTCTAATGTTTGTCTCAAGGCATAAATTGTGGAATCAGATAGATCTAAATTCAAATCCAGATTTACCATCAGTTATCTGAAAATTCATCAGTAAGACATGTTTTGAGTCTGAACTCTCATTTACCAAATGGATGAAGGTATAAAATTTACTTGTTGTGGTAATAACCTGAAAGAATGCATGTCTTCTATACATAAAGACTGGTACAAAACAGACCCTTGGTAAGTGTTAATTCTTAATCTTGTTCCTACTCCTGATAATTTATTTCTTGTTAGTCAGATATTAGTCCACAGATTCTGCTTTTCATGTATGTAAACCTGTTCCAAGTTCAACTTGTAAATGAGACAAAGAATAAAAATAGAAATCTTTAAGATGCTAATAAATATAAAAGTAAAAAAAGAATGAAATGTTAATTTTTATCTTTAAATTGATGTTTGAAAGTCTTATTTTAAGCATTACTACTACATTTGAAAGGCTGTAAATTGGCCTCATGGAATGGTAGGAAATGCCCAGAAGACCAACCAGCTAAAATAGCGTCAAGAAATTGCCCTATCTTCTGGAATTTTCTGCACGTATTGAAGTTTAGACTTTGACTACCGAAAACTACTGTTAAAGTCAAATATTAGTTAGGGGCAATATCATGCATTATTAGGAATTAGATTATAATGCCCAAAAGGGCAATTTTTAAAAAGGAGGTAAAACATCAGACAGATATATTTTTGACGGGGAGAGAGGTAAAGGCAAAGTCAGAAGTATTTGATCGTGTAAGTAGAAGTTATAATGTCTGAATACTATTGCCATTATCTGTATTTTCTTATTAACATTTCAAGAGGTCTTAGAGTTTCTGACAACACATGCAGTTTTGAAGGGAAAGAAATAGAGTGTACTTTCACAAAATACTGGTGGCCCTGACCCTGCTCGTGGGCACATAGTTAAGAGATGTCCCCCGACTGCGGCTGAGGTCTGTGTGACTCTCACTTCCAGCTCACATGTCAACACTATTGCCTCTTGTCATAATAGAGACACAGAAGCCTTTCTCCTGTATTGTGTGCGAGCCTGATCTGCAAGGGAGGACATGTAGGCTTGAAGAAGGCATCTCCTACCTTTCATTTCTGAAAGGCGATGAAGGGTGAAACCACCTCTAAGAAGGGTGAAACCAGCCTTCTTAATGCTTATAAGATTATTTCAAATGTCTGTCACTTTTTATGCTACCAATTGGCTTATGATAATAGTTTGTATTTTAGATTAAGGATATACCTAATCATTAAAAATATGGACCAGTTATCAATTCTAAAGTAGGCTAAATTTTAAAATTACTAAATATCTTTGGCCTCACTTCTCTCCTCTTCATGTCTAAATGTCTAAACTGTTACTTATTTATTAAATGGAGGTTAAAGGCAACCTTACTTTAATAGTCAAGTATTTGCTTCTGCTAATGTTAATTTAAAAATAGAACATGTGATTAAGGATCTTTAGACGATAAAATGGTGTTCTAACACAAGGAGCTTTAGACCATCCGGGTTTTGGCAGAAACGAAGAGTAGACCTCCCCCATTGATTTGGAGACAGAGCACCTGAGTTGGAAGAAGCCCGGCTGGATTACCTTGGTTAAGTTACAACTTGATTTATACCTTCCTTTCATGTGAGTGAAAACAAAAACAAAACAAATCAAAACAACAATAACAAAAAAGCAGCTGTTGGGAAAACTGTGGGAGGTCTTTCACCCGGGCTTCAGGGCTGGATTGAGAGTAATGGGGTGAGGCAATAAAAACACTACATTTTGACTTCACTTACTCAAAATGCCTCACATACAATCTTTTTGATATCTACAGAATAATTATTTTCACTCAGTTGCAAGGATATATTGACAGAATTCAGGGATCGCGTATGTATTTATTAGTTTGGATGAGGGTTGTCTGTAGTAAAGAGACTTAATAATAATTGTGGCCGAAGGGAGAGAGGCCTATTTGTGTTCCTTCTGTAGAGCAGTCTGCAGTGAGCATTGTCAAGGCAGTGTGCTACTTTGGCCTGCAGGGCCCGTCGGGAATTTGGGCTCTTACATCATGTTTTTCTGTCATTTCCTAGTGCCCTACCACCTTCCACGGCTGAGGCTGGATCACCTTGAATTCCAACTGTGGAAAGGAAAGGGAAAGTGCAGGAGGTGCACTAATGGTCTTAAGGTCTTCTCCAGATGTGGCAAACATCATCTTCTCTCACATTCATTTGTAGGGAACTTAGTCACATGATCACATTTATTTGGAAGGAGGAAGGGAAATATGTAAGTAGAAAGGTGTCTCAATCTGTTTGGGCTGCTATAACAAAATACCACAGATTAGATAGCTCAGAACCAGCAGAAATTCATTTCTCATTGTTTTAGGGGCCGGGAAGTCCAGGATCATGGTGCTGGCGAACTGCATGTTGGTGAGGGCTTCTTCGTTCATAGGCACTATGAACTTTCCATTGTGTTCGTACATGGTGGAAAGGGTAAGGGGTCTCTCTAGGGGCCTCTTCTATAAAGGCACTAATCCCATTCATGGGAGTTCTTCTCTCATGACCAAATTATTTCCCAAAGATCCTAGCTCCCAGTACCATCACCCTGGGCATTATTTCCAACATATGAATTTGGGGAAGACACAACCATTCAGACCATAGCAAAAACCTTATTCAGCTACACCTCCTTCAATTACACGTCCCAGGGAAAGATACGTTTTAGGGAATAGCTTGCAGTCTATCACAGAACACATGACCAGTCCTACAGTTTTCAAACATGTGTCCATTTCTAAACCATACCATCTATATCACACTATGAATATATGTTTTGAATTCTATGAGTTATTTGATAAACAACACAATTATATTTTGGTGTTTGTGTGCATGTTACAAGCAACAATTTGTGCTGTTGAATGTTTAGAATATATCTTGAATGTTTAGAATATATCTTGATTTTTATAACTCTAGTTTGGGATTTACTTACTTTTATAAGCTGGGAAATTTAAAAATGCACAAGGCTCAGATCTCTCCCAGTGTCTGAAAGGTCCTACCATGAAGATCAAAGCAATGACTACAAATGCTCTCTTGTCTGACACACCTCACAAAAGTAGGGTCTTCTGATTATTTATCATGTGTTCCTAGTGTGTTGATAGGCTGAAATTTTACAAATATCTGAAGCACTTTGCTCAGGGTATGCCGTGGTGTGTCTCTGCGTGGTCAGGAGGATGCTGTTGAGGACTGACGTGAGCCTGGGGATAGTTTTACTCAAGAGCACTTAGCCTATTTCGTAATTTCTCTTCAAGTACCAACCTTCTTAGTCCCTGAAATTTCAAAATAAATGACAGAAGATAATACTTTTATTGGAAACTGTTTGATCCATTCTAGGAATTTCACATCTGAACTGCCAATTTAGGATGAATCAGGGACAAACAATTGCAGCAAAAATGATTAAGGATGAGAAGCAGTGGGAGCCCAGGACAGAATCAGTGGTTATGGGCTCAGACAGAAAGTATTGGATGGAATCTTGCCTCCACTACTTCCTTTCTGAGTGGCCTTGGAAGTGAATGTACCACTCACCTGCAAAATTAAGAAGGTAACAGTGAGTATTTTTCTCACTACACTAGTGAGATATTGCCTCACACTTATTAAATATTCAGTAAATGTAAACTACTGTTTAAGTTTCTGAAATGAACAGCAATTACCACACCAATAACTGCACCTCTAATTTTGCCATTAGGCACTAGGGAAGTAGAAACTGTAAATATATACCTTTATAAACATGTCAGCCGATTGTTGACTCTGGTGGTGATCATTTACGTGGTTCATATTAAGTCCGATATCTTAATGGCTTTGAATCCAACTGACAGTTTCATTTTCATGTGCACCATGATTCTTCCTAACGTTCAAGATCTGAATTTGCTGTTACCTTCTTATTCTAGAATATAGATGTGGATCTTGGTTAGAGTGATATTTTAATTGAACATTAGAAAACAACCAGAAGAAATGAAGATAATTTGAATATTATTCTGTAACAAAGCTATTACTAACTTAGAAGGGTGTTGTGAATTAAGTAAGCTTTAAAATGAGCCTTGAAAAACTAGTAGAGTTTAGATAGATAGGATCTAGAGTCAGAGGAGGGCAGAGCATGTGAACTTGGTGGTTGTAGATATAGAGCTAGGTAAGCACACAGGTGATGAAGTACATGGTAGTCGTAGAATGAATTCTTCTGGAGATAGATTATGGTAATAATGCAGTTGAGAAATTTAGACTGACATGTGAGAATTAATAAAGCTAATACATATTTCTTGAGAAGATTAGTTATATGAAGCAGGTAGTTTTTAGACCTCTTTAAACTTTATACATTTTGTAAGACACATCGAAGGAGGAGAAATTCAGGGATTAATATAAATTTGAAGGGAAAGATATGCCATTATCTTCTGTAGGTACTGGTTTTCTTACTTGGAAATTGATTTGCTGAAAATAAAATGTGCTTAAAAATATCTTGGGCAAGTGGAGTTTTCATGGAATCATATACATTTCCAAATAAGTCAGGATAGATGAAACATATACACAGCCGTGCATTCTTAAGATTTTTGGGAACTTTTTCAGCACAAGGTTGAGACATATCTGCTGAAATAAATTGATGTTCCTATGTACAACGAGTGCCTCACTCATTGGGAACAACGAATTCATTTCCAAGTCTGGGCTGACCTTTATAACCTGTCCACTAAAAAGGAGATGGTGGTGCATCATTATGCTCTTTTTACACTAACAGGTACTGAGAAGCAGGGAAGATTTTCTTTTCTCGTTTTTCACTGTGACACCCACTGATCTACACGTGGCCCTCTGTGATGCGCATGTGTTATAGATTACAGCTGATGAAAGATCCTGTGCTATCAGCCCAGCCCGTGCTTTGCTATGTCAACCTACTGGCAAATTATAGCTGTTACTTCTATCAAATCAGTGAGTTGGAATGACAACATCACTTTGAGATGATGTGTGCTTTCTGTTGTAAGAATACAATTTGGGGAGGTGGCGTGATTGTCACACATGTACATTTTAAATTTAATAGCCACTGTAGTGAAGGCACAGGAAGAGAAGGACAGCATAGAAAATTTTAATTTTATCAAAATGTAAGAATTGCTACTTGACTTAAAACAAAGGGAAATAAAACAAGACAAAAACAAAGCCAATGCTGAAGTCTTCTAAATAAGGCAAGTCATATCTTTTAATGTGTGTGTATATTTCTTGTTATTCTACTTACACCACTCCCCAAATAAAACTAATTCTATGATCTGAAACTAGGGACTAAAAGTGAAATCAAATTAAATGACTTAAAAAACTTACTGCTAATAAATCAGGAAAAAAAGACAGGGGAAAGGTAAATAGAAAGATAATTTGAAAGGAGATTCTTTCATTTATTCTTTTTATTCAATAATCATTTTTGAAGTGAGCATTGTGCTATATTCCAGTGATCAAAGGTAAAAGATAAGCCTTGACCATGAAGATTTCTTAGTCTCATAAAGGAGAAACAATAAAATATAAAACCCTCTAGTCTTTCTTGTGAATGTATAGAAAATTACTTGTTCTTATTGCACAGATTTTATATCCAATGTCAAATAATTAAAACTTTTGTCTTCTTTTTATTGTTTGATCTTATGCTGAAAGGTTTAAGAGACATCATAATTTTAATCAATAAACTATGAGAAGCTAAGGCAAAAATAATTATGTGAATGGCATGTGCCATTTAAAATTTTAAGCTCCGGCTGGTGTAGCTCAGTGGATTGAACGCGGGCTGAGAACCAAAGGGTCGTGATTCGATTCCCAGTCAGGGCACATGCCTGGGTTGCAGGCCAGGTTCCAGTGGGGGGCACGTGAGAGGCAGCCACACACTGTAGTTTCTTTCCCTCTCTTTCTCCTTCCCTCCCCCTCTAAAAAGAAATAAATAAAATCTTTAAAAATTTTAAAATAATGTTTGATGTGTGAAAGCTATTAAATTAATTTCTGTGATTATTTGGTTTCCTGGTATCCCCATTAGAATAGAAAATCTGAGATTATTCTGATCTTGGAAATTAAGAATGAGGGTGGTGCTTTGTTGTTGAACCCAAATACTTACCTTGGAGTCTGGCCCATAGTATTGTATTTAAACCTCTAATCAATTATGTGTCAAATACTATTGCTCTGCACCCTCTTCTGGGATAAAGGCACCCTGATTTTGCTCAGACATCAGAGCACAGTGCACTGAGAAAAGATGTGCCCAGCCCTGTGAGGGAGATCGTGGCTGGTCTAAAATATCACAATAATCCCACTTCCTCCTCACAGGGGTGGTTAAATTGATCACGCAGCCCCTACTGATGACGACATGTAAAGGAAAATGTGCTGAGGGTTTCCAATAAAATAAATAAAATAAAATTCCACCCTGATTGGAGTAGACACAGGAAAAGCTCCTCTTTCTCTCTTTTTGAACCTGTTGTGTGAGCTTGTGTAGTAGAAGCTCTGGGAGCCATACTGTGATCATTATTAAAGTAATAGAAGATTTTAATTTAATACAAATTTGATTCGCTTTTAGGATTAATTATCATTTCAATAAATTATCATGGAAATCTTTTCTTTATTTGATAGTTAAAACATGGTCCGCAGATTCCAGAAGTAGATTTTAAACCTCTGGTCTCTGGGATAAACTAGTCAAACTCTTATTTGTAAACTAGGGAGAATAGTATTCTACAGTGAAGTTCTGTGAACTTAATACAACAATATTGTTCACGTGAAAAGGACATAGGTTTTACAGGTAAAGTCGCCAGTGTGCCGTATTTGTTCCTTCTTTTTCCTGAAATAAGGTGGGTGATTCAGCATTCATCACGGCAGTGCTTCCTGGCTTGCGTTGCTCACGGCTCTCTGCTGGGTACTGGTTGTCAAAGGGAGAGAAGTTAGTCTGTGCTCCTTGGCCGTCATTCTGTGGCGCTTTATACGTATTAACTCCCTTAACCCTCACAATGAGACTGTGTGGTTACACTAACATATTACACAGAAGAGGAAACTGAGGCACAGATATGTTAAGTAACTTGCCCAGCATCCAACCGCTAAAACGGGTAAAAAGTCAGAACTTGAACCCAGGCAGCCAGGCCTCAGAGTTTGTGCTTTGATTTAATGTCGTTCTGCCGTTGACAGGACTGATTCTTAGACACCGTTTTACTGTACCCCCTGCAAGGTTATCCGCCGTCCTTCAGCATCACTCTCCCCGGAATTACTCTTTTGCCAAAGCTACCAGCAACTTCACATGCACCACAACCAGGAGGCACTCTTTTTTGTTTATTTTTTTTCACCTTGACTTTCCCATTCATGTAACCTAGTTTGAATCTTCCTGTCCCCCTTCCCCTCGCAGTAGCTTTTCCTTGGACCTTTTCCGATTTCATATAATACTTGACGCTTTTTTCCTTTAATGTAAAAGTTATCCTTAGTAGATAGTCAGCTTTCTGAGCTAGCTGGTAAGTTTGTAAACAAAGGTGGTGTTTGCTGCCTCTGCATAACCAGACCCCTCAGCCTGGTGCCCTCTGACACTGTTTCCACCAGCATGGCTGAGCCCTGCCAGTTCCAACCCCATATTCGGGCTTTCCGGCAATCTTGTTTTTTCCCTTCTAATTCTCCTCCTCTCATTCTCCACAGTAGCCATCTGTCCCTCCGAGACCATCCTCAATCTCCTACTCACACTAGCTCTGCACGCACTCTACAGATGATGACTGAAGCTGCCATGGGAAAGGGTAAGCTTTGAGCTTGCTCTGCCCCGGCCGTGCTTCTATCTGGTCCACCCTTTTCAGCCCATCATCTTCTCGGGAAAGGCCAGTCCTGTATCTGTGCCCTGTGTCTTATTGCCTTAGCTTTTCTCTCTACTTCAGCCCACGTATATGCACAATGCCTGACACATAATAAAAATGCCATATTTTGCATCTTGTAGCTGTTGCTTAATATCTTTTAAATATGTTTTCTCATCTTTGCAGTCATCACTGGGATCAAGCCATCACTGTCTCTCACTTAGATTTTAGCAATAGCCTAATTTATCTTCATGTTAATCCATTTTCTGTTACACACACATCTGAGTGTTATTTTTCATTTAAAACTTGTTTGTAACTTTCCATGGCCTGTAGAAAAGCCCAACATGTTTAGTAAGACATTTATCTCCTCAATATTTTCTTCATTTCCTGCCAATAATTACCTCCTCTGCCTCCCCCCAAACACACACACATACACACAACTACACAGCTCAAACTACACACAACTTCCCAGGGTTTAACACAAGTGTTATCCCGTTTTCCAGTGTATAAAGCTGTGCAAATACTCTTCTGATTGTTTAAATGTTGCTTTTGCTGAGAAGAAACAACAGAGAGGTTGTTCTTTGCTTGAAGTCCTCTATCATAGAACTTGTCAGCTGTCTTGAAAGTATCTATTTTTGCCTTTAATCACTAAATTCTAAGCTTCCTTTTACATTGTTTTTACCCTTAGCATAGGGTATAATACCTGAGACATAATAGAAATGCCAAAGGCATTTGTTCATCATGGAGATGTATTTCTTTTGACAGCTGCTCAAGTATGATGATGAGAAGACAAACATCACCACACAGCTAAGCTGGGTGCTTACTAATTGTCATTGGAGTGCAGATGTGAGATAGGGGAGATTGGAAGACATTCTTTCCTGATTCTCTACTAGCACCCAATCTGGAGACAGCAGATGATCCATCGACTTTGGATACAAATCACTGAAGAGTATCTTGAGCTGGAACTTGAAGGGAGGGGTATATTTTTTATGACCAGAGAATAGACAGAGTTAAATCCAATCTGTGGAATGGAGTCAGCAAAGTTTCATAGCTAAGAACTGCACATGACTTTACTGGTTTTGGTTGAGACATGTCACCTATTATAGATATTGATGTCTATAATACTGGATCAAGGACTTTGGGCATTATTGTATAGATCAGTAGTTGCCAACCATTTTGTAATTAAAAAGACCTGAATTTTGTAAGACTTGAAACCACTGGAGGTGGTGGTGGGTATGTAAGTGCTGAGTGGTGGAGGTGGCCCTCTGGCTGTCTCAGGCTCTGGCTGTTCGAGGCCTGGCTGTCCTAGTCCAGGCTGGTTGACCTGATGGCCCAGGAAACTGATGCACTAGCACACCTGTGATCTACTGGTAGCCCACATCAACTGAAAATCTCTGCCATTGACAATGGAAAACAATCAAAGTATATAAAGTGGTATTTGAGGGAGATTAATATGTATGTGAAAAGAGTGTTTAGGGCAGGAAGATGTAATAAGTGATTACCAAAGTCCAGGTGTGAAGTAATGAACACTTGCAAAGACATGACGCAGTGACAATGTAAAAGGGGAGTGCAGAGATACTCAAGGTGATAGGAGACAGGAAGAAAAATGATATCCTTGTATTCAACCTGGGTGACTAGGAAAATGAAGAGAAAATCCAAGGCAAGAGGAGAAAATCCAGAGCGAGAACTGGTTTTTGAAGAAAGATCATAAGCCAGGCTGTCCATATTAAGTTCAAGGTAACAGAAGGGCAGCCAGGTGGGAATGCAGGTTAAAATGTGACAATAAAGTTTAGCGGAGAGCTTAGCATTAGAGATAGCAGTTTGTTACTTGTGTGAGATAATAGTAAAATCATCACAGTAGATGACATTTCTGAATAAGAGTATATAAAACAAATATATATTGTTTTATGTATTATATATAATATAATATATATTTAATATATATTAATATAATATATAGATATAGCTATAGATAAAAACCAATAAGCCTCAGGACAGTTATTTTCAAAGTATGGTCCCTGACCACCATCAGCATCACTTGGGGACTTATTAGAAATGTGAATTACCACACCCACCCTAGACCTGCTGAATCAAAAACCTTGGGATTGAGTCAATACCACATGGAGATTGAATTCTCTAGGGCAAGAATCATGTAGGAGTCAGAGTAGCCAAAGGAAATATCTTATTAGGGTTAGTTGATGAATTTAATATCCATCATAACATTGTCTGAGAAAGCCACTATCCTGGACACTTCCTGTCTAAAAAATACAAAAGTGCCCTTCAGGATTGAGACTCAGTTAGGTAACCAAGTCTCACAAACTCCAGCAAAAGTCTTTAGTTTCATTTCTTTTTCCTCAAGGATTAGGTGGTTCCAGAGGGGTTTAGACAAACTCATTGCAACAATGTTCTGTTCTACCGACTTTCCCCTCCTCCATTCCTTTAGGGTTACAGGAAGTATCCACGTCTGCATTTACATATTTTTCTTCTTTTAAAGCATGTTACATCTTTCGAAGATTTTTAAAGCTATTTAAAAAGAAAACATTGGGGTAGGTAAGGTAGGATTCTTTTTACTCTCCTATCTGTTGTTCTTCATAATCTGTTACTGTTCTTATGTTC
>PVKM010047740.1:0-11373 GCA_004027735.1 Carollia perspicillata
TCATTTACTGTGAGAACGGAACTTATGCCCCATGAGCAGCCCCTGTGGGCATGGCACCTGCCAACGATGTAGGTAGCCTTACTTGCTTCCTAAGTAATATTATCTCCTCTTTACAAGGGAAGAGACTGAGGGGGGTAAGAGAGGCCCCGCATGGAGCCGGATGGAGGCAGGAAGAAAGGGGGAAGGAGATAAAGATGGAGGAAAAGTTGGGTCACTGCCGTCTGATTTGTGTACATCTGCCTCCCAACCCCCCGCACACTCCTCAAGAGAGCTGAGTTTCTCTTCTACCCTGTCCTGTGGGCCTCCTTGCCTGGGCCTGGGGCCTTCCCCTGCCTCCCTGGGAGGGTGGAGTGGAGGGTAAGCTGGTTCATGGGTGTGGGATGTGACCTAGGTGGGGTTGTGAGGGGTGGGACCTCAGGAAGACCCCTGTTCTAACTATTCTCTGTTCAAAATCCCATTCGTAGCCACAAATCAATGAGTTAAAAGAAGCTTTTTTGCTTTAGTCAACCAGACTTAAAGTTATCAGATATGTCTACTTCTTCTATGTCTACTCCGACTCCATTTCTCTTTTCTCCTCCAGAAAACAAATGCTCATTGAGGAGTCTTCTGTTCCCTAGTGTCTTCCAAACCCACCCACTCCTCCCCCTCCCCCCAAGCATGGCCCTGGGTCAAGCCTCCAGCCTTGCCCTGTGAGACCCTGTGAGACTCTTCCTCAAGTGCTGGCCCAATGCTGCTGCCCCGCAGGGCTCCCTGTTTCTCCCACATGTGCCCCACACGGCCTTCCCCTCCTGGACTCAAGGACCTGACTCTACCTCCCCATGCCAGTCTGTCACTGTCACACTCCAGCACAGACTCTGACAGACTATGTGACTTTCTTATCCCCGAGTTCACTTGCTCAAGGCATTCCCCGTGCTTGAAGTGCCCTTTCCACATGGCCCCATCTTTGGAGACTGCTGGCTCTCCAAGGCTCAGCACACCGAGCACTCCAGGAATGCTTCTCTCCAGGCATTCTTCTGCCCCTGCTTCCAGGCTGGATATGCTCTCTTCCTTTTCTCAGCCCCAGTTTCCCCATTTGTCTGATGAGGGGGTTGGGGGCTGATTTCTGGACCACATAGTCTCATGAATTGACCCAGGTGGGTGGTAGTTTCTTCTTGAAGCAGAAACAGATAGCTGGAGTTTGTTGATGTGTTGGATGGTAACCATGTTGTGAGCGCCTATGGTGTGCTGGGCCTCATACGGCACTTTATATGCACTAAATACATGCATTGCTTGGGTCCTACAGCAGGGACTGGGCTGGGATCGAAGCCAAGTCTCTCTGGTCCTTGAACCTGTGCATGTGTGTGTTTGTGTGCATGTGTGCCCCTGTATGCACATGTAAAATAATGGTAGCCAGAGTTGATGGAGCATTTGAACCTTCTCAAAACTCTGTCACCTCCAGAAGCCCTTTGGGGTAGATGGGGAGGGATAATAGGGGTCTATGAACGTAGAGAGATGGGGCAGCTGCCTTAGTTACAAGCTGCTAGGAGAAGAACCCAGGGAGCAGGAGGAGACACTTCCCTGGCTCAGGGAACCAAGTTGGACCCTCTTCATACAGGATTCTTGGCACTTTGACCTAACTTTGCTGGTTTTGTTCCCTAATGCCCCTCTTCCCTACATTCCAACTTTCTGCATACAGCGCTTAACTTCAGAGCTTTTGCTTAAGCGGGTCTCCATCTGGAGTGCTTTTCCCCAATGCCAGCCTGTGGAAGTTTTACTCAACCTTATAGACCTAGATCAAACCCTGCTTCTTCACTGAATCTGGCTGGAATCTCTGCTAGAACCCTTTCTCTCTTTGTCTGTTCTATGCTCTGGCCTAGCTTGCAATATGTCAGCTCTGAGCTCCCTTGTTTCAAGACCATGAGCCCCTGTGGTCAGGGGGCCGAGCGCTACTCTTGGTCAAGAGAGAACTGGGAATAAGGGTACAGGAGATGCCTGTGCAGGGCATGCCTTGACAGAAAATGTTTGGCGAGTGGCAGTGATGGGGTTTTGCTTTAGACCAGCTTTTGTGGCAATCTGTATTTAATTCAAACAACATGTTTAGGAGATTGATATTACAACCCCATTTTACCAATGAGAAAACCGAGGCTAAGTAAAGCTGAATAACTTACCCAAGACTACAGGGCTAATCAGTGGCAGAGGCAGGGCTGAAATCCAGTTCTGTGTGCCTCTGAGTTGGGTCCTTCCTGCACGCCTCACCCGGATCATATTGCTAGCTGCTTGTGTTCTCTGTGCCTGTCAAACAGGGCTGCTCTATTGATTAACATGCAAATGATTTTTTGAAAGAGGGTTTAAGTGTAGTTGGTCCCAGCCAGCCACAGCTGAGATTTGCAACCCAAACCCCTGTCCTCACCAACTGCTCTGCTATCAGGTTTTCATCTCTAGAGTGATTGACAGGTATTTTTTTCCCTCCCTGACCCAGAACGCCAGGCCTCCAATACTACTGAAATGTTTGCACAATCTTGAAGCATTTATTTAAAAGTTGCTTTTCCCCAAAGGGCCTGGCCTCAGCCAGATTCTGAGCCAGATCCAAAAAAACAAACAAATCCTATCTTTACAAGCTCCTCAGCTGGGCTGCGTGGGGCGGGTGGGGGTGGGGGTCCCCTGGGCTCTACCTTTCCCTTGGCTGGCTGACAGGCCTGGGCCTGGGGGCGAGGAGCCTGCCTGCTTGTTTACAGCCCTTTCCAATTCGCAGGCCAAACAGGAAAGGGGTAGGGGCTTGGGGAGGGGGTGAATGTCAGAAATCACAAATAACCCAGTTGTTCCTCAAAGCAAAAGATGATAGAGATGTGATGGGGACATGGCTGGGAGGCTTTCTTGAATGTTTATCAGGGACCTCGTCCCTTACTTTGCAGGTTGCAGCACTAAGTGCTCAGCTACCCGTCCCCACCGCCCCCCCCAAAAAATCCTCCAACCAACCCCCAAGGCATTATGGTCAGGGCAGGAGTTCCTCAATGGGTGTCATAGGACCCAAGTGCATGGCCTGGCTGGGTCTGCATATGCTCTAAGACCTTGGAAGAGTCCCTACTCTCGGTTGGACCATCATGGGACCACAGAAGGGGCCAATTGCCAGCCCTGGCACTCTCTGCTGCTGAATAATGCCCATTCTAGACTTTTCTCCTGGGCAAAGCGAGGGGGAGAGGGGGGTACCCCCATTTACGAAGGCATTTTGTGTGCTTGGCACTGTGCTAGGCATTCTATGGAGACTGTCTCATTTACTCAGTACAACCACCCAAGAGGTACTCACTGTTCACCCTTTCTACAGGTAAGGGATCCAGGCCCAGGATTGGAACACCAGGTATGGCTGATTCCCTCCTCCCTGTCTCCTTGCATGACAAAGCACTGTCACCAGGCTGGTGGAAGGCCTGGTTTAGAACAACATGCAGAGCGTGGTGCAGCTTGCCTTTCTGTGCCCGATAATGGGACCAAGGTGAAGGAAGTGCTCTATAGAAGGGGAAACTGAGGCCTGGAAAGTGGCAGCCTCTCACCCAACTTCTCACAGTCACTGAGGGGCCATCTGGTCACAAATGGGCATA
Source organism: Carollia perspicillata (assembly GCA_004027735.1). NCBI lineage: Eukaryota > Metazoa > Chordata > Mammalia > Chiroptera > Phyllostomidae > Carollia > Carollia perspicillata. The sequence continues at coordinate 3,573 of PVKM010047740.1, forward strand.
TGAGACCTGTGACTGGGAGGGCTCAAGCCAGTCCCCTGGGGTACTGTCTAAGAGATGGGGCTCAAACATTTTGATTCTTTTCCCAAGTTCCCCCTACTGTGCAGCCCCTACTGCATGGTTTCCATTGGGCATTATCTACCCGTGAGGCTGGCTGGCTGCTGCCTGCTGGAAGAAATCAAACTCTCTATTGGCCTTTGTGCCTACCTTGTTGCCCCAGCCAATGCCATGGCCACTGAAGCCATGTGTCATTTTGTACACAGACTAGGCATTCCCACACATCTGGCTCTACCTTCTGGAATACTTCCTGTGTCATCACAGGCAAATGACTTCAGTTTCTTCATCTACAGAGCGGGGACCTTATGCAATAGTGCTTTGTGACGATGAGTCCAAGCTGTTGTATAGTATGTCAGGTTGCTGTCACTGATGCTGTTTTCAGCTGGCTGTTCCAGGAGCTGCTTTTGAGTGACAATTGATTGACTGGCTTCTCCTTCTCACTCCAGCCAGCCCCTCTGGGAGCACTTTGTGCTGAGTTTGGGCCAGGAAGATGCTCTGGAACAAATGTGGGCACGGGCTGGGAGCTCTGGGAGGAGGCAAAACAAACTGATGTTTTGCAAACCTTTCTTCACAGGCGGCCCCCAAATCCTAGCACACATCCTGGGGGGATGCACCTGGGAAGGCTGAGAGAGCAGGCCCAGTACCACCTCTCCCCAGCTGGGAGCCTTGGAGGGACCGGAACCATTTCTGACTTTATGTATCTGCAGAGCCCGTCTCGGAGCCTGGCACTGAGCAGGCACCCGCTTAGTATGTGTTTATGAGTGAACATAACCTTGGGCAAGTTACTTCAGGTCTCTGAGCCTCAGTTTCCTCATCTGTACAATGGGGATAATTCTACTACTTCACTCATAGGTTCATTGTGAGGATTAAGAAGAACAATTCATGAAAAGTGCTTGGAATGGTGCCTGGCATGTGATGATAATGATGATCTCATGTGCCTAGAGAAAAGGAGGCTCAGAGAAGGTGATCGCTTTGTTCAATCCCACACAGCTAGAAAGTAGCAGAGCTGGGGATGTAATTCACCATTGTCTGGCTCCAGAATGTGAGGTACTGACCACCAGGTTATAGTACCTGAGGTAGAGATTGCTGGTTGAGCCACAGCATCCACTTTCTCTCTATTTCTAAGTAACAGAATCTCCAAGTTTTAGCCCAGCTACATGGGCGTGTAATCAAGTTCTGGCCAGTGAAGTGCAATTAGGTGTGGAACCACAAGAAAGTGTCCTGAGAGAGAGTGGGCATGTGCATCCCCTCCCCTTCCTCTTCTCTGATGGTTGCAATTGTGACCCTATAGTTCTAGCACCAGCAGGCAGACCCCTCAGATCAGGAAGTGACCACAGGAGAAGGAAGCCATATCTAGTGTAGCCACCAGATAGAGGGAACCCTGACAATGTGGAATCCATCCTATTGGTCTGTTCTTAAAGTCAGAGAGTAATGTGAATCTGTTTAAGACACTGTTGTTTTGGGTATGAACATTATCCTAATTAATGTTCTACCTCTCGGTGGTAGACTGTCAATAACGAAACGTGCCTTACAATTACACGAACTGGACTGTGGCATTTTAAAAATCGTTTGTCATGAGATCAAGCTCTGTAGTGGCAGGGGCCCTGATTTCTCTCTGCTGGGTCTCCACTGACAAGCTCCCTGCCAGGCAGCCAGCAGGTTTTGTGGTTTTCTATCACGTGAGCTCCGCTAAACTGGAGCCCAGTTTCCCGCAATTCCCTTCCCTGCACAGTTCAGGGTTAGCGAGGGCTGCAGGAGATACTTCGTTTGAGATTTGGAAGGTGGCAGTGGAGCAGCAGCCATATTCTTTTTGTGTAGGGAAGGTCAGTGCGAGCCCGGGCCCCTGCTCTTTGTCACTTCTTCGCTCGCTGGTCTTGCTGGCGAGGGGCAGCGGCTGGGCCCCTGCTGCACCAGCTCCGGCCCCATCTCCTCCCTTTTCTTCACTGAATCCTAGGCCTGGTGTGTGTACAGCTCCATGACAAAGGACACCAGCTTTTCCTAAAGGACATTCAGTCATGGGAGTTAGAGTGTCACATGGTAAGAATCCTTGTGCTTCCAGTCTGTCCTTCTGCTTCATATTATCTTCCTTTCCTCACTGTCTGCCCCTAGACTTCAGGTTCTAGACCAGATGTGGAAGCATGCAGAATATTTACCAGCTCTCACAACTGGATAAGATCAAGTTCTTATAATAAATCTGTCATCTGTGTATTATCTGGTGGTTCTGCTTCTCTGATAAAATCCTGATTGATGCATAGGTATTCCATAAATACTTATTAAGTGAATTAAGATATGATTTATGTGGCTGGCCCTCTAGTACGTGGTATCTGCTTGTGGACACCTATCTCTACCTGCATGGAGGCTGGAGCAGGTGGAAGAAGTACTTGGGCTCAACTTCTTAGACCGTGTGTTTCACAGCCCTCATGGATATAGCACGTCCATCCATGTCCAAGTGGCATTAGGAAGGGTTAGAGAACTATAGGAAACTGGGGGAGAATATACAATGGGGCTGTGGGGCAATTTTGAGGGTGGCCTGGATTCATGTCCAGGTCACTCTGACAATACCCATTTCTGCCTCAGAATAGGGACCTGAGGTCGGGGAACCTCCTGTTTTTCTGATTAGCTTTTACAGAATGGACAAGGAGGAATACCTAAGGGTAATGTCTCTGACTCTTCCATCTCACCCTCATTTAGGGGACTCCAAGGATGTTGATGGCTCCTTATGATGCCCCGAGAACCCTCCTCTGGCTCCCTATCAGCTTCATGATAAAGATCAAGGAGAATCCTTGAACCCTAACCTGCATTATACTGTCCCATATCATTTGACCTTCATCTCAGTGAGGTTGCATGAATCAGATTTGCACGTCTATGTGCCTATAAGTTGTTATCTTCAGTTATTCTGTGCCATCAAGAGCCTTAGTTTTTATGATTGACTTTTCTTTTTTGGGGGGTTAGGAGACTCTCACTGGAGGTGGGGTATTTAAAGTTTATTTCCCTTAAGGGAGAGAAGCTGGTTTATCCATCCTTCTGTCCATCCATCCATCCATCCAGCCAGCCTTCTGTCTGTCCATCCACATATCCAACCATGTATCCATCTTTCCAGTACTCTCTGATTCTACTCTGGTCCAGGCCTTGTGCTGGGAATCAAGGACCCAGAGAAAAATTAAATTCCCTGCTCTCTAGCAACCAGTAGTAGGTGAGACAGAGATTGTACAGATAGACCACAAAAGTACAAACATGGAAGTGCTACCTTGAGAAAAGTCAGGAGCCGTAGGAACACAGAGGTGGCCCTAACACAGCCATGGGAGTCAGAGAAGGATTCCTAGAAGAGGGGACACTTGAGCTGGCCTTGACGAACAAGAAGGCATTAGCTAGACAGAAAGAGTGAAAGAGTCATGCGAAGGCCCAGAGGGGTAAAATAGCATGTCAGATTGTTTTGCAAACTGTATGTGGTGGGGGTGGTAGAGTGGGGTAGGAGAGAGGTCAGAGCTAGGGCCTAGCCCAGATTTCTTGACCTGTGAATCTGCTCCAGGTTCTTTTGGAAATGGTGGGCAGGAGATGGGGAGGAGGTTCGAATGGAGGGCCTACAGAGAAAGGATGGCCTGTGTTTGGCAGCTAGAACCAGATGTGAGTGTTCACGAAGGTTTGGGCTTCCTTGGGCAAGAGAGATGAAGGGACTTAGCTTTATCTATCCCACCAGTCAGACATGCATGGGCAGCCTGAGGCAAAGGGGTCCATTCTGGACTCAGCACAGACAAGTAAACTCAGACAAATCACTTTTTCAGCCTCATTTCACCATGGCTCATTGGGAGTATGAGGTCTGTCTGGAAAAAGTCCAGCCATTGTTAATGTAACGAGAATGGTTTGCGAGACATTATGTAACCTCACAGCCAAGGAGCCTGGATTGGAATGTGCATGAATGAACAATGACGACTTCACTGTACCAGTCAGTGGGGGTGGTAGATGCTGTTGAGTGAGCATGTGTACTGTGTAGCCATTGCATTCAAAATGACTGAGCGAGTAGAGCAACAAATCTGCATCAAGTTTTGCATTAAGCTCAAACATTCCTCCACAGAAACTATTTGGATGATTCAGAAGGCCACAGCTATGGGCAACTGGTGATTGGCAGCTTCATCACAGCAATATGCCTGCTCATGCATCACATCTCTGGTGCAGAGTTTTTTGGAAAAACATCAAATCACCCAGGTGACTCAGCCCCACTAGAGCCTAGATTTGGCACCCTGCAACTTCTGGCTTGTCCCAAAACTAAAATCACCTTTGAAAGGGAAGAGATTTCAGACTGTCAAAGAGATTCAGGAAAATACGATGGGGCAGCTGACGTTGATTGGGAGAACTGTGTGAGGTCCCAAGGTGCCTACTTTGAAGGGGACTGAGGTGTCATTGTCCTTATGTACAATGTTTCTTGTATCTTCTTCAATAAATGTCTTTTTTGCATATTACATGGCTGGATACCTTCTGGACAGACCTTGTACATCATTCACCCTTAAGGGTTGCTGATGCTCAGTAAACAGTACTTTTTTTTCTTCCCTTTTTCTTACAGAATGACTCCAATGGTCACTCTAGGTGAGTGATTCCCTCAGGACCCAGACATACCCTCTCCAGTTTGTTTTGGTTAGAGTGATTGCCTACAATACAATTCTGTGTGTGTCACCCCCTCCTCAAGAGCCCTTGGGAATAATTCCTCAATCCCACTGCTTATGGAATAAAGCATACATTTCTCAGTAAGGCATTCAAGGAATCCCGGACTTGTCAATATAATTTCTGTTTCTCAACCATCCTCCTACCCATCCATCTGTCCATCCATCTGTTTACCTGTACCTCCATCTAGCCACTTATTCACTCAACAAACACCTATTTCTTGTCTCACCCTCCCCTACTTCTTTCCTTTCTCCTTATGCTCAGCATCTCTAACTGGCCAGTGTCCTTGGCCTCATGCCTTGGTTCTTCCCTCTATTCAATGGGTGGGGTGGAGCCTGTTGCTCCCCTCCTTGGCCTATCCCATCCTAGTCTTTTCTTGAAATGCAGCCTCCTGCCTTATCGACTGTCCTCCCTCCGGCTCCCACTTCTTAGTGCTCTTCTCACTGTGGGACATACATTGCACAGCATTGTTTCTGGCTTCTGTTGCTCACTGACCTGCACCCCCGCTCTACCAGGTGGCCTGTGTGTATAGTTGTTTAGATTGCACGCTGCCCAGGAACATCCAGCTGAGGGATGTGCCCCGATGGGGGCTGCCTCTGTCCAGAGGAAAGAGTGCTTTTTTCCCCCCTTATTTATACCAAGGAACCAGCTCTCCAAGTGATAGGTTGAAGTGATAGATTTAAGGGGGAACCAACAGGGTTCCCCCTTTTCTGTTTCCCACACAAGAATTATTTGAGCTAGTGGTAGCCTGCCCTGCTTCTTACTTCTTGGCGGCCGGGACCATGTTGGATTTATTCCTGCTCCCCAGGTCCTAGCACAGCAGCACCAGGCCTCTGAGACCACTGTAAATGCTCTTGGAAAGAAAGAAGGAGGAGAAGGAGACAGGAGAAGGCTATCAGTAGTGAATCTCAGCTTTCTGGGCCTCGGAGGGGCAGGACGCACGTTTACCTGTCGGGAAGAGAAGGCTTCTGGATCAATGCCGCCGGGGTGGCAGGTTTGTTTGGAAATTCCCCAGTAAGTGGTGTTCTTGGACCTGTCACCCAGGGACCTCGAGAGCTCACTGGAGGACCTACAGACCAGAGCTCCTCCAAATATTGTTCTAAACTGATTGATGCCATGCCAGGCAGGGAAGGGGCAGGCATTTTTCATACATGAAAAACAATACATTCTGGGGCCAACATGAAATTATTTTACATTTATACAATCACAGGCAGGGAGACAAAGACGATGTTTGAGGACGTTTAAACCCTCAAAATCATTAGTCACTGTCCCGGCGGGCTACACAAATAAATGATCGATGCACAGAAAAACAAGGTCCTCTGAGGTGTTTGCCCAAGACCACTTATGTGTCAAACAGACTTATTAGATGTGAAGGGAATGATTATTTGTACAAAGTGAAATGAACATGTGCAATAATATTGTAAAATGTTTATTAGTCTAGAGTGTGCTGAATGTTCCTAAAATATATCAGGTTCTCAGCTTGCATTTAATGTACTGTTATAAATGATATCACATCCTTCCAAGCCGATTTTCCGCTTAACGCTAAGCTTCTTTGCTGGGGAAATCATGTTTTCAGATCTCAAGTACGAAAACACTGTGGGGTTAAACTCTTCCTTCTTCTCCTCATCCCCTACCACAACCAGTTACCTCTCTATAAAACTTGTCCTGAGTCTTGCTGGGAGGGACAGGGCAGTTGGTCAGGCCAGATGGTGGGTGGAAAAGGAAAAGGGGGTGAGTGAGTTATTGCAGAGGGAACAAGATCAGACTGTAAGTCCAGAGACTCAGATTTCAGGATCTGCTCTGTCATCTCCTGCTGTGTGACCTTGAGAAAGTCCCTTCCCCACTCTGGCTCCCAAGCAACTCAATTGGAAATTGAGAATAATTTCTAAAGAGACTTCCAGAGCTAAACTTGGGCATATTCTAAATCCCGGCTGGCTGAGTCATGAGATGACTGGAAGACCACATGAGATGCTAGAAGTGAACAAATCAATACTATAGAAAACTTCATATTTTTTCTATGATTTTGGCAAACTTCTACTTATCTTTCAAGGCTCTGCCCAAATGTTTCCCCTCTAGGAAGCCTTCTCTGATTCCCTAATCAATCTGTCAGTCTGTCTTCGTTGCCCCAACGACACCTCATTCTCATACCTGTAGTGTCCTCCTCTCCCCTCCAGCCCGTGGTGTCCTCATATCTCTGCCACCCAGGCCAGACACAGAATTGGTGCTCAGAAATGATTACTGGGGACTGGATAGGGAGGAACTGAGTTGGCGTGGCCTTTGAAGGTTACCCATCACCTGCTCTGCATTTAAAGGTAGGAGTTTTAGCTCAGAGTGGAGAAGGGATGAGCCCAAGTTTGCCCAAAAGTATCAGTGAAGTTCTAGGGAGGAACAGGGCCTTCTTGGGCTTTCTGCAGAAGGGTCAAATGGAAACTTTCTTACAATATGTCACTTCCCCACCTGTCATGGACTGAACATTTGTGTCCCCCCCAAATTCATGTGTTGAATCTCTAACCCCCAAAGGGATGGTACTAAGAGGTGGGACCTTTGGGAGGTGATTAGGTTATGAGGGCAGAGCTCTCACAGTGGGATCAAATGCCCTTCTAAGAAGAGACACCAGAGAACTAGCTCCTCTCCACAGTCTGCACGCCAGGAGGAAAGCGCTCAAAGAACCCAGCCGTGCTGGCACCCTTCCAACACCCAGAACCTTGAAATGAATTTCTGTTGTTGAAGCCCCGTAGTCTATGGTAATTCGTTAGAGCAGCCCAAACCGACTAAGATACCACCCAAGAATGGCGGGCAGCGGAGCCCCGCCAAATCCAAGGCCCTGGGCAGGGGTGGGAGGCAGTGGGGGTGGGCAGTTCCTGGCATTCAGTGAGGGTATGGGGCTGGCTTTGGAGGTTGTGGAGGTGGGAGGGGGGATATGGGGAGTTTCTGGTTTCTTGGCTGAATCGTTCACATCCCTGCTTCCTGCCATCCCCTCAAGGTTTCCTGGAAGGTCTCCTGCAGGTTGATCTTCTGTGAGCCTAACTGCTAGTCTGAGGTCTTTGGGGAACTCCATCCGGAGCAAGCTGACAGCTGGCCAGCTGGGCGG
>PVKM010047741.1:0-11367 GCA_004027735.1 Carollia perspicillata
TTTTTTTTTTGCAAGGCATGCTTTTCAGGACAAGATGGAAAGAAAATCTTGTCTGTGCTCATTCGCTAAGTTGGCTCATTCTTCCCTCTAGGAAGTGTACAGAGACACTTCAAACCATTTTATCAAAAGCAAATAAAATGGCCTAGCATTGCTCAAAGCATGTAGAAAGGTAGCCTGAAAATTTGTTAAGTGTCAGATTTATATATAGGATTTTAATTTTTTTCTTTTTCCAGTGCTTTCCCCCCCCAATCAACTTTATGTGGCAAGTTCATGGCAGACGCATCTGGCTACTTTTTTTTTTCCAGCTCTGATGTTCTCACTACTTTTTGAACTTTGTGGTTTCTGCAGGATAAATTAGCCTAAAGTGCACTAGCGCGCACACACACACACGAACCCAAAGACAAATGGAAAACCTGCAGACTCTGTGGGGGAGGGTAGAGGTGATAGGGCTTTGGTAGGACTGGTGAGGTGGGAAGTGGGTGTTTATGGGAGGAAGGGAGACTGGTAGATACAGGAAAAGGGGAAAGGCTTCGGTACAAAGGCGTTCTTTTTAAATTTTATTTTCTAATTACAGTTTACATTCAATATTATTTTGTATTAGTTTCAGGTATGAAAGCATTTTCCCCACCTTGAGTAGGAAAAGAAAAATGGTTTTCTAAAACTCTGTAGAAAATCAATATCATAGCTTCTTCTTAGATTGGAAGAAGCCATCTATTGTCAAATTTATTCTATTTAGTCAACATTATTGAAGACTGCGTTTTGGGTTTTCCAAAAGGAGATTTATTACAGTTCCTTCCTTTTAAGGTTTTTAAGGACTATGTGAAATGGGTGCTGAAAACAAATTATCAACTGATTTTTTTTTTAATTTTTGGAGAGAGGAAGGGGGAGGCAACAGAGAGAGCAAAAGACAGAGAAACATCAATTTGTTATTCCACTTATTTATGAATTCATTACTTGATTCTTGTATGTGCCCTGACTGGGAACCAAACCCACAACCTTGATATAATAGGACTACACTCTAATAAAGTGAGCTATCCAGCCAGGGCTTCAACTGATTCAGTTCCTCTTGTGCAATAAAATAGAACAAAATAGTATATAAAGAAATGAACTTTGTGACTTCTGGCCAATGTGTAGGTGGAAAAACTGTGCCTCCTCGCACAACCAAAATTAAGGACAACAAAGATTTAGAAACAAAAACACAACCAGAACAAACATAAAATTGGACTGTACGGAAGTCCGACAACCATTCAACCAGACCAGTAAGAGGGGCAGAGTCGGCGGTCGTGGAGAGGGGTCGAGGCAGGAAAAGGCGGTGGCTGCCAGACCCAGGAGCACAGGCAGCATGGGGCTAGCAGACCCTGGGGGTGGGGAGGAAATGAGCAGACCTAGTCAGGCACCCAAGGCTGTTCACTGACTGCGGTCACACATTCAGGCACAGATAAACCAGGCAAAAATGGGCATTGGGATGGACCGCACAACCCAGGGCCCCAGTGACTGGAAATAAAGCCTAAAAGCACCAATTGAAAAGGTGCTGGGAAAGACTCCCAGCCTCATAGGAGAATTTGTTGGCGAGACCCACAGGGTCCTAGAATGTACACAGGCCCATGCACCTGGGAACCAGCATCAGAAGGGCCCAATTTGCTTGTGGGAAGCTGCGGAGGGGTCTGAAATCTAAGGGAGAGTGGGGCAAGCACCACTGATCCCTCTCTGACCCCGCCCCCACATACAGCATCACAACCCAGCCACTGGGTTGCCCTGCCCTGGTAAACACCTAAGGCTCCGCCCCTCATATGTAACAAGCGCCACCTGACAAAAACATTATGGCTCAAACAGAAGAACAAACCAAAGCCCCAGAGCCAATACTTTTGAGCAACCAAGAGATAGCCAACCTATCAGATGCACAGTTCATAGCACTGGTGATCAAGATGCTCACAGAACTGGTTGATTTTGGTCGCAAATTGGATGAACAAATGAAGGCAATGCTAAGTGAAATGAAAGAAAATGCACAGGGAACCAATAGTGATGGGAAGAAAACTGGGACTCATATCAATGGAGTGGACCAGAAGGAAGAAACAAACAACCAAACAGAAAAGAATGAAGAAACAAGAATTCAAAAAGATGAGGAGAGGCTTAGGAACCTCCAGGACAACTTTAAACGTTCCAACATCTGAATTATAGGAGTACCAGAAGGGGAAGAGGAAGAGCAACAAGTAAGTTTTGAACAAATAAGGGAGTTTTGAACCAATAAGTTTTGAACAAATAAGGGAGAACTTGCCCAATCTGGCAAAGGAAATAGACTTCCAGGAAGTCCAGGAAGCTCAGAGAGTCCCAGAGAAATTGGACCCAAAGAAGAACACACCAAGGCACATCATAACTACATTAGTCAAGATTAAAATGGAGGAGAGAATTCTAGAAGCAGTAAGGGATAAGGGGACAGTCACCTACAAAGGAATTCCCATCAGACTGTCAGCTGATTTCTCAAAAGAGACCTTACAGGCAAGAAAGGGCTGGAAAGAAGTATTCCAAGTCATGAAAAGCAAGGACCTATATCCAAGATTGCTCTATCCAACAAAGCTTTCATTTAGAATGGAAGGACAGATAAAGTGCTTCTCATATAAGGTCAAGTTCAAAGAAGTCATCATCACCAAGCCCTTATTATATGAAATGTTAAAGGGACTTTACCTAAGAAAAAGAAGATAAAAAATATAAACAGTGAAAAGTCAGCAAACAAATTTATTAACAACCACACCTAAAACAAAAGCAAACTAAGTGGACACCTAAAACAGGAGCAGAGCCACAGAAGTGGAGATCACCTGGAGGGTTAGCAACGGGAGTGGGAGGAGGAGAGAGGGGGAAAAGGTACAGAGAATAAGTAGCATAGACAGTGGGAAACAAATAGACAGGGGGAGGGCAAGAGTAGTATGGGAAATGTAGAAGCTAAAGAACTTATGACACATGGACATGAACTAAAGGGGGAGTGTGGGTGGGAGGGGGTGTGCAGGGTGGAGGGGAGTGAAGGGGGGAAATGGGACAACTGTAATAGCATAATCAATAAAATATATTATTTTTAAAAAAGAAAGAAATGAACTTTGTGTTTTCATGGCGTATTTTAATTATCTTAATGTGTATGAATCTTTTATTTAGATCAGTTTTTATTTATTTTGATATGTTAAGATTAGATAATGAAGCCTTGTAGATTTATTATATGAAATTTATGAATTTAGGTAGGAAATCTCATGTTTGATAGGAGTCTCAAGAGCAATGAAAACTGTTTGCCACTATTTTCCTAAGAAAATATCCTTCAAGACAAAATTCCTATGTAGTATGCTAGATGAAAACTTTGGAAATCTGTACAAAAAGGTGTGTTATTTATAATATAGTTCACCCCCCATTAAATGCCTGCAACTCAAAAAATAAATACATTTTGACTATTAAAATAGTAGTTAAAAGGACTATATGGCATGTAGAAAACTTTGTCAGTCTAATACTATAAAACAGGCAAAATTGCTTATGCTATGATTATAATTTTATTTTTAAAACACTTTTCTCAGATTCCCTTTTCCCACAAGATACTGCTCTCCATCTGTGTATTTCCAGCCCCTAGCCAACCAAGTGCATTATGCAGTACAAGTGCACAATTTTGTAGAATAAATCAGTTATGCGTTTTTAAATGTTAATGGTAATTATAGTACGACTTTTAGATTGGGGATGATTCCCTTTATTTTTTCTGTAATATGGTTATATAACTTTTATAGTAGCTAGAAGGAAAAAAAAGGAGAATTGTTTGGTGCAGTTTTTATGGTGGGAAAGGAGGGTTCGGTATTGGCAAGAAGGCTCTAATCCCCCACCCCTACCCCTCATGGGTAATATGGACAGAACCTTGAATAGTCAAGCTTAGGCAGTTCACCTAGTCTGCCTGTGGTTAACAAGTCATTTTCTGTTCTCTAAGTTCAGTGTTTTTCCAAGTCAGGGCCCAGGTCTAGAACTAGTTGTATCCCATGGGGCATTTGTCCAACACGCATGTTCAGAATCTAGCAGTCTGATTGCTCCCCAAAGAACAGTCATGTGCTGCTGCTAGGAGGAATACTGCCTGGGCCCCAACCCCGGAGTATCCTGTTTCAGACAGTGTAGGGTGGGTCTGGGGATGGGTGCTGTTTCATGTGCCCAGATGACTCCGGTCATCAGCCAGGTAAAGGAACCACAATAGAATTAATTGGGTGTTTCAGCACCGTGATTGGACAATGCCATCATAATAAATGGCAAAAACCAACTCAGATATTAAATCTTTAAGTTAAGTTATGTAAAAAGAACTCCAGAATGCTCACCTACTTTTTGGAGAAGGACTGGCTTCTTTGCCTGAAACAGATATTATGGCATTGGCGTTTGTCTCCAAGTAGGTGAGTAAACAAATGCTGAAGCCACTTTCCAGAAAGTTTTGACCCTAGTCATACCAAGTAAACTTCAAAAATTCAGGGAAATCTTTTGTTTGGGATTCACATTACGGAACTGTAAATGTCCAAATTCACAAGGTAAGCATGTCAGCCTGTCTTAACTTTGCTTCCTGACAGATGACTGGAAAGTCAGGCTCTGCAGGCCTAAAATTCCAGAGGGGCGCCCCGTACCCCAAAGAAGAGCAGAGCCTTGTAGGAAGGAGGTGAAGGCCAGGTCAAGGTTTTCCTTAGTCATTTTTTTGTGAGCATTACCTTCATTTATTTATTTTTAACAGAATCTAATCTCACCAAGCCGTGGGCCTCTGTTGAGAGTTTTAAAAATAATTTTGACAGTTTTAGTACTATCTGCTGGCCGACTTCCCATAGTTTGCCCTTGGGAACTTCCTTGCTGTGGACCATTTTGCCTAAAGTTTGAGGCAAAGGGATTCTGGGATGGTTTGTTGTTCATTCACTTGTTCCAAATTGATAAGTGCCAAGCGACATTTGGAAACTTTTCTTTGGTCTCCTCTGTGGGGCCTCTAGAAATGTTGTCCCGCCTCAACGTGATCATCACCTCCCCCACCCCATATCAATTGGGAGATTGATTTCTTCTTCCTTTCTGGAAGTCTAAATTTATGCCCTGAGTGTTCTGCAGTTGCTGGTGGTCAGGGACAGCTGCTCTGCCACGCTTGACTCTGAGTAATTCTCTGTGATGGAGTCAGCAAAATAATACCATAACAGAAGCCAGCAAAACGAAAGCCTTCATAGTCTTTTCTCATTAAGTGCTGGTTTTATGGGGGGGCGGGGGGAGGAGGAAAAACATACTAAACATACTATTCTAAATGTATTTAAGGCAGCAAGATTTGAGAATCTCTCCCCCCATATTATGTAATTATTATTTGGTGATTGTAGAAAATGCTGATCAGCAAAAAAATGAGAAAATATATAAAGCACTATAATTTGACCATTTGAAATCATACTAACTTTTTCTCATATATTTGTCTTTTTTCAATACAAACATAAAAAAAGATTGGGAAATCCTTTGCATTCTTTTTACCCTTTTTTTCACTCATGTATCATCACCATCTATCCATTTCAATAACCATTTTCTACAATATTTTTTGATTAGCTGTTTTTCAAGAAATATTCTACATACATATATGCATGCTTGAATATATGTCTTTTAAAAATTTCATACACTTTAGCTTTCTAAATTAGAACTTCTAGATGTGTTCATTCCTTGTCAGCAATATATTGGATTGGCTAAAAAGTTCATTTGTTTTTCCCATAAGATGGCCCTACTAGCGCTTGGTTGTCTTTAATTTCATTCAAAACAACTTCGTTTGATTGTATTGTGGCAGCTGTCATGTCAGTGTACATTTTATAAAATCTTACCAAAATTGGTGAATTTTTGTATAGCCATTTTAATATTGAAGATGGAAGGAAATAAGCAACATTTTCAGCATTTTATGCTTTATTATTTCAAGAAAGGTAAAAATGCAACTGAAATGCAAATAAAGATTTGTACAGTGTATGGGGAAGGTGCTGTGACTGATCGAACGTGTCAAAAGTGATTTGTGAAGTTTTGTGCTGGAGATTTCTTGCTGGATGATGCTCCACAGTCAGGTAGATCAGTTGAAGTTGATAGCGATCAAATCAGAACATTAATTGAGAGCAATCAACATTATACCATGTGGGAGATAGCCAACATACTAAAAATGTCCAAGTTAATAAAGTTACTGGTGAAAATGAAAAATGTGTCTTTTATGGAAGAAACTAAACAAACATTTTGGCCAAACCAATATGATATTTTACTCTATTGATGTACCATACTTTATTTAAGTAGTCCCCTATGCTGGATATTTAGGTTCTTTTCTGATTGTTTTCTATTATTAAAATACTACAGTGTGAGTCCTTATATACAGTCCTTTGCCATATGCTGTTTATGTAGAGGATAATTTTGCAGTGGGAAATTCCTGGGTCAAAGATTATGTGCATTGAAGTTATAAGGGATGTTCCACTTCTCTCTACAACAGTTACACCACTTTACACTCTTAACCAACGTTGGCTTGAAGTGCTTCTTTCCCCCTAGTCTGACCAATAATGTCCATAATCAAACTTTTTAGTCTTTATAATTATGATAGGTACAAACTAGATTCTCATTGTTTAATTTATATGTTTTTAAGTTATGACTGGACTAGTTAAGATTAATGTTTATAAATCATTATATCATATTAATGGCTACACAATATTCTATTTTGTGACTCAACCATAATTTATTTAACCAGTTCTTCTACGCAGAGACATATAAGCTGATGAATTTTTTTTTAACCATTATAAATGATGTTGCAGTAAAATTCTTGGACATAAAGTTTTGTGCTTTCCTTTAATTCCCTCATTTTTTCCAGTTTCTTTGGAATGTTTTTTAATAGAGTGGAAGGATTCCTTTAGAAGTACAGTTTTGACATGGTTTGCTTTTATGGAACTAAACAAATAATTGTTAGCAGATGCACTGTGTGTGTGTTGCGGGGAGGCTTTTATTTGGGGTGCTACTTTCTTTTACAAAAGATGATTTAAGATTGCCTCAAAAAGTGTGTTTTTAACCAGGCACCTAGCCTTCCCACTGGCTCTGTTTTTCAGCTCACACGTCCATATGTTTTTGACTAAAGCCATAAATGGAAGTTTCATTTGAAGTTATTTTTCTTCCCAGTACTACATGTCATGCATTTCATTCCATATTATTTTCGTCCTTTTCCTTTCCAGTATTATATTTCTCAGACACCAGTGGAGAGTGAGTTCTGAGTTTTCAATTTTGCCAAGAGTTAAATATTTTCAGAGCTGGAAAAAAAATAAAGTTAAAACAATTTTTAACGTGGCTGATTTAGTCCTGGCTCCCAAGACTTTACATTTCGCTGCTTCAAAGCTCACACTTTAACTATCAAGAAAACATTCTATTTCCACCCTCATCGACTGCCACAATGCCAGAATTATTTAGAATGGAACTGTAATTTCTCCCCAAATGGAATTGGATCATCCCACCCTAATATAATGAAGGCTGGGGCAGCTGTACATGGAAGGTACCGGACTCCAGCTGTCACCATTCATGTTATTTTCCCGTTGCTACTGGCTGGGACACTGCGAACTCGGGATGCTTCTCTGAGCCCCACTTGTCTCATTTGCTTGTGTATGTCTTCTCCTCTGTCTCTACTCCAGTTTCAAGCACAGTTTTTCCCCCTGCAACTTGAGGGAACCCCAGGGTCCAAACTATTAAAATAGGATGGCTTTGGCCTTCCTGGAACATGCTTCCATATGTTTGCGTTTGCTAGTTCCTTCTCCAAGTGCCACTCTACCCTCCTTAGCTTGTCCCGTTTCCACCATTAAGAATGCCAACATGGCTCTGGCCAATGTGACTCAGTTGGTTGGAGTGTCTTCCTATAAACCGAAAGGTCATGGGTTCATTTTCCAGTCAGGGCACATGCCTAGGTTGCTGGTTCGGTCCCCGGTCAGGGTGCATATGGGGAGGCAGTAGATCAATGTTTCATTTCCTCTCTCCTCCTCTCTAAAATCAATAAGCATGTCCTCAGGTGAGGATTAAAAAGAAAAGAATGCCAACGTGGAGCAGTTTCTTCAGCCGTGACCCTAGGAAGTGAGGCCTTTCACCACAGGGCCTTAAGCTTTATGGTCAGCTAGCTCTTGGAGCCAGGTTCCCCCCAAGAAAACCTGTGATTCTTTAGTCCAATGTCCTGTCAGGCGCAGTCGTGCAGAGCTGTGTCTTCGGAAACACCATCCCAAACAGTCCCTAGGGCACCTCCAGATCCTGTATTCCCAGGCTCTCTGTTTTTGAAAATGGGATTCTTTTAAGCTAAATTTAATGGAAATATAACATTATATTAGTCTTACGTATATAGCATAAATGATTTGATACATGCATGTATGGCAAAATGATAACCACAATAAATCTAGTTAATATCCATCATCACGCATAAGTTACAAAATTTTCTTGTGATGAGAACTTTTAAGATCTACTCTCTTAGTAACTATCAAATATGCAATACAATGTTATCAGCTATAGTCACCATGCTGTACATTACATCCCCAGGATTTATTTTGTAATCAGAAGTTTGTGTCTTTTGACTACCTTTACCGGGAAGTATTTTTTTACAGTAGCGGTGAGGGGTGGCAGTGGTATGGGGAGGCTGTAAGGAGCAGTGAGTGAGAGGTATCAGAATCATGTAGCACATATTACAGCCAGGGTTCCCTCCCCTACAAGCCCCAGTCAGTTCTCAAAACCATTGTTTAGAAGTGGTTTCCTCAAAGAGAGAGAAGGCCACAGGACAATGGACCACGTACAGTGCAGTTCCTCTGGACCCTGCCAGCTAGAGAATTTTCAGCTGCCAGGGAGTTTAAGATGTGTATAGGGAAGTTTTTTCTTTCTTGTTTTTTTTGTTGTTGTTTTTCTAAGATTATTCATTTATTTATCTTTATAGGGGAAGGGAAGGAGAGAAGGACAGAAATAACACTGTATGGTTGCCTCTCATGCATCCCCTGCTGGGAACTGGCCTGCAACCCAGGCATGTGCCCTGACTGGGAATCGAACTGCAATCCTTTGGTTCACAGGCCCGCGCTCAATCCACTGAGCTACACCAGCCAGGGCTTTGTTGTTGTTTTTTAACATGTTACTTTTTATATTTAAATAATCTTAAACTTACAAAGGAGTTTCAAGTGCATTACAAGGAATTCCCGTGTACCCTTTGCCCAGATTTGTCTTTGTTAATTGTTTATGATCTGCCACATTTCTTGTCTCTCTTTCTTTGTGTGTATATATCTCTCTGTATATAAATATATATCTATTTCTTTTTTTTCCTGAACCCTTTGAGACTAAGTTGGAGACATGTGCCCTTTTACCCCAAAATTCATCAGATTATATTTTCCAAAATGACATATCTTTACCCAAGCACAGTAGAGGTATCAAAACCGGGACATTCAGCATTGGTATGATACTATTGTCTAATCTGCAGTCCATATTTCAAATTTTTAATGTTTGTAATGGCTGTTTTGGTTTCCGGCCCAGGAGCTATCACAGATCATGCACTGCATTTAGTTGTCCTGTCTCCTTAATCTTTACCTAGAACAGTTCCTCAGCCCTTGTGTTTCCGGACATTGACATTTCAGGAATATAGGTCAGTTATTTTGTAGATTGCATTTAAATTTGGGTTGGTCTAGTGTTCCTTATGATTTAGATTTAGGTTGTACGTTCTTGTCAGGAAGACCACAGAAGTGAGGTTGTGTTCTGCTCATTGCATTCTATTAGGAAGCACGTGCCGTCAATTTGTCCCAGTATAGGTGATGGTGGCTTCGATCACTTGGTTAAGGTAGTGTCTGTGGAAGGCAAGGGGGTCAGGGAGCAGTTGCCTGAGTCAACTGGCTCCCCTAATGAGCATGTTCCCTGAGGACAGTGCGATATGAGGAAAACTGTTTGGTTCACCAGGTCTCTGTAAGAGATGACTTCAGGTCATGTTAGCCTTTCTTCTTGGGATGACAGGCAAATGCCATTTCCAGCATGCTCAGTTAAGCTTCACAAACAGTACTCAACCAACAAATAAAACAATATATCTATGCAGCTATGTACACAGAGATTGGATTTTGAAATGAAACTGCAATGCTTCCATGCATTTATTCCCTACTCTTGCCTCTTACAAAACACACAATTCAAAAGGATACAGATAAATAATTGAGTTAAATTGGAGTAAAGAGACACTGTGGCTAAGAAAAATTATTATTTTATTCATCAGGGAAAAACATGCATACACACACCCTATGTGGTAGTTAGAGGTGCCTGCAGATTTGGCTTTGAGACGCGGGGGAGTCTTGCAAAGAGGGCAGCACGCTCAGCTGCAGGAGTCAAAGCATGCCTGAGCCAAAGGCTCGCCTCGTGAGGAGGAGAAATCTTAGTTTTCCCAGGTTTAGGTGTTTTAGAGGGAGTTCTCCCTCTAATTCCCCATAAATGATCTACACACCGTGATTTAGGGGACAATCCTCAAAAAATCTCCCAACAGTGAACACCAGGAGTTTCGGGGAGAGGTTTTCTGTAACCGCCCTAAATACTGGGGTGACATGGTCTCACGGCACCAGCCAGGAATCACTGGAGACCAGATCAAAGGTCTACCACATGCCTGGTGTGGGTCAAGGATTAATTGAGGATATCCAGAGTTGTAGCCTTTTTTTATTGTTGTGTGTTTCGTTTTTGTGTTTAAGAATAAAACCCTTGCCTTGACTGGGTTGCTCAGTTGGTTGGAGTTTCGTCCTGTGCACCAACATGTATGGGTTCTATTCCTGGTCAGGGCCCATACCAAGGTTGTGGGTTTGGACCTGGTTGGGGTGTATATGGGATGCAACTCATCGATGTTTCTCTCTCTCTGTTCTTCTCTCTCTAAAATCAATAAACATTTCTTTGGGTGAGGATTTAAAATAATTTTCAAAAAGAATAGAGCCCCTTTGGCACACCCTTCCACATAAAATTTAGAGTTATAGGTTTTTCTTTTGTTTTGCTTGGGACCAGAATCTCTTCTGGAGCATTTTAAAACAGAGCTGCTTTGAATTCTACTTCCCTCACTTCCTACGTAAACCTTATTCCTTTCCTCCCGAAAAGTGACTCTGAACCACCTCACAGGCTGAAGGGCCAACAGCTCACAGACACTGATCTTGAGGAGGGGTGTACCCCCAGAATTTCTCCAACTCCGCATTTTCTCAGAAGTTTTTATTTTACCATAGTGTATGAAACACTCTGGCAGTTTCCCATGTAGTCGGAGCAGCGAGCCAAAAGGAGATTGCTGTCACGCTGGAAAAGAGGCCAACTACAGCGCTCACCACAGCTGTGAGGCCCACGGGCCCTGGTCCCTCATTCTCTGCTCCTCAGCCACGTGGGCCACCCTGTTTG
>PVKM010047742.1:0-11367 GCA_004027735.1 Carollia perspicillata
GGGGATGAAGTCACAAATCAAATCAATAATTTGGAACACAAAGAAGAAAAAAGCATTCAATCAGAATAGCATGAAGAAAAAAGAATTTTAAAAAACAAGGATAGGCTAAGGAGCTTCTGAGACATCTTTTAATGTACCAGAACCCAAATCATAGGGGTGCCAGAAGAAGAGAAAGAGCAACTGAATGAAAACTTATTTGAAAAAATAATGGAAAAAAACTTCCCTGATTTGGTGAAGGAAATAGACATACAAGTCCAGGAAGTTCAGAGAATCCCAAACAAGATGGACCCAAACAGGACCAAAAGAGGACACCAAAACATATCATAATTAAAATGCCAAAGATTAAAGATAGAGAATCTTAAAAGCAGCAAGAGAAAAGGATACAGTTCCCTACAAAGGAGTTTCCATGAAACTGTCAGTTGATTTCTCAAAAGAAACTGCACACTAAAAGGGACTGGCAAGAAGTATTCAGTGTGATTAAAAGCAAGGGCCCACAACCTAGATTACTCTATCCAGCAAAGCTATCATTTACAATGCAAGTGCAGATAAAGTGCTTCCCAGGCAAGGTAAAACTAAAGGAGTTCATCATCACCAAGCCATTATTACATGAAATGTTAAAGGGACTTATTTAAAAAAAGAAAAAGAAGAGCAAAACAACAATGAACATTAAAAGGCAATAAATTTACAACTATCAATAATTCAATCCAAATAAACTAAGCAAACAAGCAGAACAGTAACAGAATCATAGATATGGAGATCGTTTGGAGGGTTATCAGTTGGGAGGGGAAAGGAGGAGACTGGAGGTAAAGTTTCAGGGATTAAGATGCACAGGTTGATAGGTACCAAATAGACAGGGGATGTTAAGAACAGTATAGGAAATGGGGTTGCCAAAGAACTTATATGCATGACCCATGGACATGAACTAAGGGGGGGATAGCTGGAGGGAATGGGGGTATCAGATGGAGGGGAACAATAGGGGGAAATTGGGACTATAATAGCATAATCAATAAAATATATTTTAAAAATAAAATAAAACTTATGATTGATGTTGCCTTGGCTGGAGTATCACCCTGTACACCAAAAACATTGTGGGTTCAATTCCCAGTCAGGGCACATACCTATGTTGTGGGTTCAATCCTCAGTGGGGATGCATACAGGAGACAACCAACCAATGTTTCTCTCTCACATCAATGTCTCTCTCTCTATCTATCTATCGCTCTCGATTTCCCCCTTCCTCTCTCTCTAAAATCCATAAACATATCCTCAGGTGAGGATTTTAAAAAATCATGATTTACATTAACACAAACTCATTATGTCATTTAAAATTAATTAATAAATAAAATGTGTATATTTTCCTTAGCTTTAATTTCTAATGTGGTAAATATCAATAGGTATAATTCACATACACAAAAGTTTTTTGGGATCCTGAGACAAAAATGTTTGATAACCACTGCCCTAGATAAACTCTTGCGCATGTATACCAGAGACAAAAATGAGAACATCTGTAATAGTGTTATCTTAGCAAAATATATGTAATGGCAAAAACTGGAGACAATTCAAATGTCCACAAATGGAATGGATAAAGTAAACTGTGGTATACTCACACAATGGAATATTATGCAGCATTGAAAATGAATGACCTATAGTCAAAAACAACAGACTAAATCTTAGAAACATACATTCAGTAAATCAATGCAGGCCACAGAAGACAACATAGGTCATGATATCATTCTTATAAAGCTCAAAAACAAACTAAGCTAAACACTTTTCAATTAAATTTATTGAGATAACAGTGGTTAGTAACATTATATACATTTCAGTTGTACCACTTATAATACACACGTATACTCTATTGTGTGCTCACCACCTGAAGTCTAATATCTTTCCATCGCCTTGCATTGGACCCTCTTCATCTCCTGTGCCCCCCACTCCCCTTTAAACTAAACACATTTCGTTTTAAGGACACACACTTATGTGATAAAGCTTCGGCCCTCTTGTGTGGAGGCTGCGGGAGGGCTGAGGTGAAGGAGGAGCGCTGACAGCGTTCCAGTTCTCCAGTTGGGTGGTGGCTGGTGGTGGCCACTTTATTATGGTCTTCATGAGCATGTGTACAGTCCATACTCACTTTTGTGTGTATCACACATAATATGAAAAAGTAATGTAACCCCTAGTACCCAGACTGTGGCCTCTAAATACCATTTCCCACTAAAAAGAAAGGGAGGTCATAGATAAGTAGCATTTTAAATGAGGAACCTATTAAAGCCCCTTTTCACCCCAAGCCCTTGGATGAATAGCTGATGGCAGTTCTGAGACAGGAAATGTACAAAATGGAACATCTTGTCATCTCACAAAACAAGGAAGCCAGCAGAGATGACTGAGGTCATACCCAAAGGACTCTGGAGCCAAGTTGAAGAGGCTCCCATTAACCATAGAGGGGATCATTTGAGCAGCAATAACGGAAAGAAAATGGGTTGAAACACATCACGTACACTTAAATCCGTGAGTTCATAATGATACAAAATAATCATATTGGTCTTCTTTGGAAAATGCTAGGGAGTCAACACAGTTTAAAAACTAAAAATAAATCCTGCCTTTCTGATGTCAATGGTACCTCAGAGTATCCAAAGAGTTCATGAGAGGATTTTAATCTTTATAGAAGTCTAGCTAATGAGCAAAAACAATCGACGGAAGTAGAATATCACTTTTGTGCAAACCCTGAAAAAGTAACCGGTCCAGGCAATGGTCGTCGGTGTCGGGTCACAGCAAAAAGGCCTGGCAGGCATTCTTGTGTCTCCTAACAAACATTCACCCAGCACCTGCGAGGCATTCTTGCCCCCAAGTCAAATCTGATGAAGCCTCTAGATTTAACTACTGACAAACAAAAAAATATGGGGGGCAGATGAACACATCGAAGGACACCATGGGACGCAGCCCACAAAGCCCGCAAGTGAGAACAGGGAGACCAGCACCGTCTCTTCAACGGACACCCAGCTGGAAGAGAGCAGGAGGAGGGGTGCCCTCCAGACCAACAGAGGCTTAAAAGGCACTGTCAGCCAATTGCAACCTATGGAACTTCCTTGGATCCTGAATCAAGTTATAGAAGAAATAAAATTATGCATTAAACCCAGGAAATTTGAACATTAACTGTATATTGGATGATATTAAGAGTTTTTTTGTTACTTTCTTAAGTATGGTAATGATATTACAGTTACATATTTTTCTTGTGGGTAAATACACATACCATAAAATGTAGCCTCTTAACCATTGTTAACAGCTCGGTGGTGCTAAATACTTTCATGATGTTGTATGACCATCACCAGTATCCATCTCCAAACTCTTCTGTCTTGTAAAACTGCATCTCTCTATACACATTAAATAATAACTCTCCATTCTCCCCTTGCCCCCCGCCCCTGGCAACCACCATCCTACTTTCTGTCTCAATGACTTTGACCAGTCTAGGTACCTCATGTATGTGGAATGGTACAGTACTTGTCTTTTTGTTATTGGCTTGTTTGTATAGTTATGTATTGTAATGCATCCTCGTATAGACATGAAGACATGCTATCTGATCTTTGCTTCAAAATACCCTGGAGGTACGGCAGGGCCAGGCGAGTGGGCAGGAGGAGATGGAACAGGACAGGCCATGAGCCGATCGCCGTGGAAGCCGGGTGATAGGCACAGGGAGGGTTCATTATTCTCTCACGTATCATTATCTCTGCTTCTGTGTGAGTTTGAATTTTCCACAATAAAGCTTTTTGTAAAGAACAAAGGCAAGACAAAGATATTTCCAAGCAACAAAAGAAAAATAACAAAGAAGCAGGAAGGGAAGACAATCATTCAGATGGAGGCTGGTGGCGGCCTTGAGAGCCGGAGGAGCAGTCTGGGAGGAGCAGCGAGTGGGTGGGGTTTGCACACGCTGGCTTTGCCAGGCCACGCTCCCTTCATTTAAACATCCAAGCAGAAATCCGTGCACCTTGGAAAGATCACCTCTGGGTCATTGAAGGGGGACATCAAAACTAAACAAACAGGCAAGGTCCAACCTGCTTTGAGACCCCCAGCTTTCGTGCTTCCTACCCAGGAGAGCAGTTGTCTGTGTCTCCCCTGTGTTTCCTGTCCATAAGCCATTTCCCCATCTGACAAGCAGTTCTCCAAGTCCCATGGTGTCTCAAATCTGATGCAGCACTGGGGACCTTAGAAGCCACCAGAGAAGGGACTTTGGCAGGGGGCCAGGAGGACTTCTCAGAGTAAATGCCTTCACCTCACCTGATGGGGGAAACTGAGGCTCAGAGAGCTGCAGTAGCCCACCAAGCACTGAGCTCATTCATGGTGGAGCCACCAGCAGAGCTCAGGGCTCGAGGTCCTCAGCCGACAGAGCCGGGCCCAGGAAGGCAATAGATAAGCAGCATTTTGAGCCAGTAACCTACTGGAACCCCTTTGCAACGTGAGCTGACTCACAGTGAATTGCAGCTGATATCTCAGCTGATCCAACAAAGAGCTTCGGAGCTTAGAAGACCCAATCTGAGAGAAGAGGATCGGGCCCCTCTTAAGGCAGTCGTTGGCCACCATGATCCCCCACGATGAAGCCTACACTAGGTGAGGCAGCTCCCAGGCAAGGCCAACTTCCAGCATGCCGCCAGTGCCCAATATTCCCAGCAGCTGGGGGACAGTGTGTCCACCCTGGAGAGGAGATCTAAGCAAAGCACCGTAGAATGCACTGCAGCCTCTGACAGACCTGAGTTTGACACTGGCTTCTGTCACTTACAGCTGTGTGACTTGTGTGGAAATAATAGCAGCCTCTGCTGTCTTACTGGATGTCGGGAGTCTTAAACAGGAGAGAATCGTCTGGATAAAAATGGCAGCTGGAACTTGGATGCTTATCTTCTCCCCCTCTCTACAGTCCCCTCCCCTTAAAATGACAGTAGGGAAAAGAGAAGATATAAACCCAGAGAACAGGAGCAAAGGAAGAGGAGTCTTGGTGGATGAGAGAGTCCAACAAACTTCTCTGAAATTGAAGGGGTATGGAGGGATGAACGGCACTTACTTTGCAGAGTAGAAAAAGCCACAACAAAACCTAAGTGCTCATGCTGCGCCACCAACAAAGGAGCACTCTCAGAAATGCCACACTTGCCTTTCCCCACACAATCTTTATGGGCTGAAGACCCTTGTGTGGCAGGATGCCCTTTGGAATGCCCATTCGCATCTCCTCCAGTTAATCCATCCGCTCTCCCAGGAATAATTGCTTATTCCCAAACCCGTTTATGCCCGTCATACTTGCTTTAGTAATTATGGGATTCAATTTAATATTAATAAACCAATAAAATACGATTGTGAAAGGGGAGTTGTTTTATGAAACTAAGATGAGTGTCTTGACTCAGTGAAGGCAGATTGCAATTTTTTTAAATGTTCAGATGAGTTACAGATAAGCGATTGTAACAGATTGGAAGGAACTTATATAAATCTAGAAGGAGCCTACATACAGATTGTTCTGTAAGTTCGTTTAAGTTTTAGCTGCACTACAAGGAAGCCAAACCAGGAAATGGTAGACAACGCTTCATGCACCGAGGTTTGTGCAAGAAAGACCTTACAGAATTCTAGTTAACAGAGCCATACTCAAAGAAAAAGAAATAGGTATTTATATGTTTTAGGTTAAAATGAAATGCTTACAATGTGTGTTCCATTTGCTAATGATTTCTTACTTGAAACAATTTTTTTATTAACTAAACTTAACCTAGTTTCTACTGAGACAAAACCTGCAGATGTAACAATGAGGAGAAAGCCAACCGCCTGGCAGAGCCAGGAAGGGAGCTGGGAGGTGGGAGATGAGATTCCGAGGCTGGAAAGGGCTGAAAACAGGAAGATTAACTGAAAGTCTGCCGAGGGGAGCAGTCAGACCCCACAGCCCTCTTTCCTACTTGGGGAAGAATGTGGCTACATAGGGAGGGATTCCCCAGACCTATACCACTCCGTGCCAAGCTAAGAACTTTATGAATATAAACTCAACAGGCCATGGGGTAGTATTTTTATTAGGTCTAATTTGCAGATAGGAAACTGAGGCTCAGAGAAATTAAGTGATTTTCCAAGGTCATACAGCTAGTAAGTGGTAGAGCTGAGATTCGAACCCAGGTAGTCTGGCTGCAGAATCCATGCTCTTAACCACGTCCATCCTGCCTTACTGAAGAAACAAAGCAATTCCAGAGAAAAGAATTCCTCTTGTTGATATTTATGTGCCCCCCAACCAAAGACCAGGCCCTCCCTAGTCCACCTAAGGGGAAACTGGCCCATCTGCCTTCACAGGACATCCAATACCAGTCAGCTGCTTGGATCCTTGTCCTTAACTATGGACAAAGGCCTAGAACCACAAAACACTAGAGAACTCTCCAACATGAGGAGGGACAAGGAGCCAGAGAGAGACCACAATAAACTAACCAAACAAAGTGGGGGAACTAGAGGAGAGAGACACAAGTCAGGGAACCGGAGCAGAAAAATCACTAAGTCATATTCTTAGAGAGATAAAAAGAGGCTATATCAATGTTATGGCGAGGGGTGAACAGGTGTACCAAGAACTCCTGGAAATTAAAAATATGGTAGCTGAGATAAAAAATTCGACAGAAGGATGGGTACATCAACTCAAGGAAATAATCTAGTGGACAAGGACAGGGAAAATATGAAAAAAGAGCAAAGAGACCTAGAAGATCAGTCCTGGAGATCCAGAATCCAACTCATAGTAGTTCCAGAGAGGAAACAAAGAGGAGATTATTTTTATTTTATTTTAATTGTTATTCAAGTACAGTTGAGAAGGAGATTATTAAAGAAAAAATAAAGTTTCACCGAACCGAAAGATACTAGAATCTAGATTAAAAAGGGCCACCCAGGGCTGAGCACAAGGAATAACAAACTCCCCAACATGTCACATGTATTGTGAAATCCCAGAATTCCAAGGATAAAAGAGAAAATCCTTTTTAAAAATCCAGAAAGAGAGAGAGAGAAAAGTGACATCTGAAAAGGAATCAGAAGACACAATGTTTGTGAACGGTAATGCTAGCTGCAAAAGGCAGTGGCACAGAGCATGGCTAACCTGAAGGAGGAAAATTTCCAGCACAGAATTCTGTGCTTAGCTGGGCTATCGATCAAGTGCAAAGGCAAACTATAGATTAGGTCAACATCTATGAAAATTTCCCACCCCTGCCCAATTTCTTAGAGTTTTCCAAAAGAAGGGAGTAACCCAGTAGAGACAGAGGACCAAGAAGGAGGGGTACGGGGAGACAATCCCTGCAGACAGCTGGGCAGTGCAGTCTGGAAGGAAACACCCAGGGGAAGGGAGCCCGGGTCGGAACATGGGACCTGGCAAAGCTTCTCTGGGATCAGGGGTGGGGGACGGGCAGTTCTGATAGACCTTTGGGTGAGAGGAAGAGCAACATTTTCTTAACAGAAACGCTGATCACTGAGTTACCTAAAAATAGCGCTCCGGATATATACTGGGCAGACGGATGGGGTTGGAAAACATCTAATCCTTATTTATTCCAACAGGAAGACAATAGATAATGTCTGAAGCTGATAAATTAAGAAATAGCTGTATAAGCATATTACTACTAAATATGTAGGTAAACATCAGAAACACAGGTAAGAATAGCTAAAATGGTTGCAACCAGAATGCGGAACTGTAAAGATGGATTGGATGAGCAGGGTACGGCTATTTTTCAATAAAAGCCTTTGGATTTGCATTCGGCCTTGGGACTCAGATTTTCCTAAAGCATTTTCACATGCAATATCTCATCGGCTTCTTCAATAAACTCACTTGCAGAGACAGAAAACTGAGGCCCAGAACAGGGGCAGTGACCTCTCAAGGTCATATAGCAGGGCCTGCTTGGTCCTCCTTCGCCCCTACTCTCACCCCCAACCCCCACCCCAAGCTCCAGAAATCCGATGACTCGTTCCACACCGGCCGCCCCAGACAGCGTCTCTGAAATCCGCTCTGCAACAGTCCCGTGGGCGCGGCTGGGCTCAACCAGACACTGCCCCAGCGCCGCCGGTGGCTTCCCCACTGTCCTTGGAAGGACACACGGAGAAGCCGTGCGTGGTGCGGCAGCGCCCCCTGCCGGACCCCAGACACTCTGCTCCCAGACAGGCATCCAGTCAGCCCCGGCAGTGCTACTGGAAAGGGGTTTTTAAAGGAAGGATCCGACCTGGGCTGGTCCAACTCTGAACCTCTTTAAAGCCCGAGGACGCTGTAATGACAGAAGAACACTCTCTACAATCGCTGGACGTGATTCTAGCCGCTGTAGCCTCCTCCTTGGACAGACCCTGGAGCTAGATCGGCTGATGACCTGCCCAAGGTCACACGATACGTCCATGGTTCAGGACCCAGACCTGTGGAAGCTTCCAAGGAGCCTAAACCTCCTGTTGTCCAGAGAACCCTCGAAGTGGCATCTTGGGCTTTGGGGAAGAGGTTAGGGACAAGGCTGGGAAGCAGGTTGGGATCCCGCCCGCACGGACCCCTGGGTGACCTTGGGCAGGACCTCTCCCCAACCCCGGGGAATCGGGGCCGATGTAGCAGCTTGACCTCCAAGGGTCCTTCCGCGAGTCGTGCTTTGCGCTTCGCTGCTGCTCACTTAAGGCGACAACGGCGGCAGAGACTGACCCCTGCTGGCCGAAGAAAGAGTCGCCGCGCTAGACCCCCACCCAACCCACCACCACCAGCACCACCAGCACCACTGCAGTCGCAGCTTTGAAACGGCGAGACCCGAGACCGGTGAGACCGGGTGAGACCCGGTGAGACCCTCCAGCCCAACTGTCAGCCGGCAGGAGTACCTCGTGATGCGATCATACTGAGAGACAGACTCAGAGGGGCATGAACCCGCGGAAGAGGCCTGAACACACTTCTCAGCTGCAGGTTTCAAATAAGGAGAGACTTCTACCTGTACCTGCACAAGGCGGCCACGTCTTCCAATTCGTCCTCACTAAGAGCAGCGCGGTGGGGTGGTGAAGAGCCTTGACTCATACCTTTGTTTCTTCTCAGCTGTGTGACCTTGAGCAAGTTATCAAAACTCAGTCTCAATTTTAGCCACACAAAGTGGGGATTATACCTACTGTATAGGTATTGTGTGCGAACTCGTTAAACCATATAGCAACCCTGTTAGGTAGTAGGTAGTTCTTATCCCCATCCACCAATGAGGGGCAGAAAGGTTAACTAATTTAACCAAAGTCACACAGGAAATAAGCGGCAGGTCTAGGACAAAAATCCAGGTAATCTGCTCTCAACTGCCATACTCTATCAGGAGGATAACAGAGCCCATGTTATGTTTGTGAGGATTTTATGAGTTGATATATGTAAAGTGCTCAGAAAGGAGCCTGACAAGCGTAAGCCCTAGGTCAACGTTACTGTGATTGGTCACTGAGCACCTGTTGTGTGTCAGGTCTGTCCTAGGTGCCTCAGATACAGCAGTGAGCAGGCTGACCCAGCCACTGCCCTGGTGAAGCTGCGGGCCTAGAGGGACCGGCAGTGACCAAGCCTGAAGCATGTGCAGGGTGCTCTAAGAGTCAGAATCCCAGGCTAGAGGGTGGCCCAGACCCATACAGAGCCACTGACCCTGTACCAACTGAGAAAAGTATTAAATAGAGGCAGGACAGTCCCAGAGTAGGAAAGAAATGCCTCAAGCCAGGGTTGAGGAAGGCACTCAGACAAGGCAGCTCTGGGCTGAGCCTGAGGGGATGGGTATTTGCCTGGCAGAGGTGATAACCGGGGAAAAGGCACCCTCCCCATGGGCAGCTGTCCTCCTCACCCCACCCGTAAGTCTTCGATGCCCCCATCTAAGGCTGGGAATCACCTGTAGGTGGGTTCAGACTCACGAGACAAGTTATCTTAGTGGAGAAAAGCGGTCCCATAGCTCAGAGGAAAAATTGCGTGAGAGCTGGGGCCCCGCATGAGGCCTCAAGGAGGAGCACGCTAAAGGTGAACTTCAGGAGGCAGACAGCTAAGCCCCATCAGAGGTGGACAAGAGGCTGGAAAGCCACTGGCAGAGAGCTTGAGTGCAGGGAGCGTGGTGGAAGAGGCAGACTTCTGGTTCCTCCCACAGATAAATAAGATTGCTCTTTCAAAATGTCCTTGTTCCTGCCACTCAGAGGGCTAAGTGGATACCTCTGCTCTCCCTCAGTGCCAGCCAGTTCAATCAGATTGCTTTCCTACTGGCTCCTGATTGCAGCCTGAGCTTGTAAGAGAAAGGAAATGAGCTTCTCTTCCATTTTAAGAATGTAAGAATGACAGGTAAGCCATCAATTTTCAACCAGTGAGCCACAAGAATTTTTAAAACATGCAACACCTGACCGTTTAGTCAGGGGCACTGACCTCTTTTCCCCTGAGATCGTCAAATAAAACAATGACAACAGCCAACAAAACAATAGCCATTTAGTGTGAATGAATCAAAATTATATCTTTTTTGTCAGATTGGCAAAAAAAAATATTTATTGGTGTGCCTTAGACTTTTAGTAATTAGTTTATGGGTGCCGTGAGATGAAAAAGGTTGAAAGTCCCTGGGGTAGGAAGTGGTTCTAGGACTTCAGGGCCGTCTCATGGTGAACAGGCAGGAGAACTTTCCAAGAGAAGGAAAAGGAGCAAAGGTTTGGTGAGGCCCTCTTTTGAGTCAGGCCTCTTAGTGGATGCTTTACCTCTACGGTGGGTTGTTCTTAATCCTCATAGTAGCCGTGTGAGGTAGAGGTGGGATTTGCTTTCCCCCATTTTACCTGTGATGGAACCAAAACTCCAGAGATGGCATAACTTGCCCAAGGTCACAGGGCTGGTGAGTTGCAGAGGGGAGATTTGAACCCCAGTCTGGGTGCTGTTAGAGTGGGAAGTTTCCACAGCATCCCAGTGCTTCCTTAGAGAGGCCCAGTGGGAAACGAGGGATGGGGCAGCGGGCAGGGCAGGAAGAAAGGATGGAGGAGGGGTTTTTGCCGGGACCACCAACTCAGAATGCAGCTTAGGAGCCCACGTCTTCACGGAAGTCTTTGTTTTCTCCCCAGGCCACACAGCATCAGCAAGACCGGGACCTCCTGCCTCTGCAGGGTATTTTTAAAACCACCCACCTCTAAAACTCCTCTGTTTCTGTGCTTTAAAGTTCCTCTGAAAAGTTGGAATAAATGTGCCTCTCTTTTCTCCCAGACATATGCAGAGGAGGAAAACAAAAAGAACACATATTTTCTGAGCAGAAATTCGAGACAATGACTCTTCCAATCATCATCCCATGGCACAAAGATACGCAATAATTAAGTGTCAGGAGTAATCTATGGGCAGGACAATCACCGCAATAGAGTCGTCTGGGGCGGTGGGCGGGGCGGGAAGCCCTTTCCTCCCAGAAGAAAAACTGACCAGCA